>OZ035882.1:62790716-63063216 GCA_964034835.1 Muscina levida
GCAACAGGAACGGTAAGTAACACACTCATATTTGTTTCGCTGTTATTTGTTGCTTACACTGACTGCTGCTGCTTCTGTGTTTGGTTTTGTTTTAGTGAAAAACTGCAATTGGCATTGGCTGCCCGCGAACGTGCCGAAAAGAAACAACAAGAATACGAAGATCGTCTCAAGCAGATGCAGGAAGAGATGGAACGCTCGCAAAAGGATCTGATGGAGGCCCAAGAAATGATTCGTCGCTTGGAGGTACAATTGAAGGAATTGCAGGCATCCAAGGACGAATTGGAATTGCGTCAAAAGGAATTGCAGGCCATGTTAAATCGCCTCGAAGAGGCCAAGCATATGGAGGCGGCCGAAAAGATGAAATTGGAAGAAGAAATTATGGCCAAACAAATGGAAGTACAGCGCATCCAAGAAGAAGTCAATGCCAAGGATGAGGAAACAAAACGTCTGCAAGACGAAGTCGAGGAGGCCAGACGCAAACAGGTAAGAAATGTGATTGTTTTTCATGTTTATACATACATATATCTAAGAATATTGTATGGCAAAAAGATGAAAACGAAAAATGTAATACGGAGAGGAATTGAAGACTATTCATGGACCTATTACACTATATATAAGTTTTTAGCACCCAGCAGAATGTTACTTCCTAAGATGCAAGAAAATAGAAAAATTTATGTAGTGAGGTAGTGAAAAACTTATGTGATTCATCTTCAGTACGTTTTAATTAGTGCTCGTAACCATATAAAAATTTGATTTCATTCATTAGTGCCAACAAATTAATTTTATATAAGAAAAAAGATTATAAAAAGTATATTCTTTGTTTAAAATATCGAAAATCTATTACTATTAAATCTACTGTAAATGCATCGCAATAATGAGCTTTCTACCTCTGACAACCCAATGTAAAATTCACTAGTGTTGAAACAGTGTATAAGTATATATATACATCTTTGAAAGCGATATTTTGGCTAGGGTTGCTCTTTTTTTTCTTCTACGGAAGTATTTTTTTCTAATCATCCTTATAACAAAAATTGGAGATAATCAGAAGGAATAGCATGTTAATTTGATTAATGAAACAGTATATTTTGAATCAATTTCATGTGTAGTTTGTTATTAACTTTATTGGAAATGGTATAAAAGTGCTTTTTACTTACTTATTTAGCTGCCACTTCTTTGCATTCCTATTGGTTTATATATCGCACGTGGAAAAATATAAGGAGCGCTTCAATCTTCAGCGCTTCTTCTTAGTCACACCAATTTCTGCAAGGTTCTTAGTAACCTGGCCTTTCCAACGGAGATTTGGTCACCCTCTTCTGAGCCGTCCATTGTGTTCATTGCCGAAGACTTTTCGAGCTGGAGCATTTTCGTTCATGCGGACAACACGACCTAGCCAACGCATCTAGCTCATATCCATCACTTTGTTGAAGAGGTCACACGATAGGCCGTCGATATGTTTTAGACCCCGTCTGGTATAGAATGGCTCCGTAAGGTTCTAGCAAATCTTCACTGAAGACTTCGTGTTAGTCAGCGTCATTCCGCAAAATCTTACATGCGATGGTTAAAAGGCTGATACCGCGGTAGTTGAAGCACACACTTGGATCACCTTTTTTCATCACAGGACAGAATACGCTTAGCCTTTTGCTTGTACTTTCTGGTAAAATTTTTGGACCTCACTTCTATCGTCTCACTTGTTTTTCTGTCTCCTTGTGCCGTTCCCTAACAGTCCGGCTTATAATTGGATGTAGCGTTGCCCCATAAGCAGTATCCTGTTCCTCATACGATGCTGTACGACATTCTTCGTCGTACCAGGATTCGTCTGAGCGCCGTTTTTCATATCCCAGCACGGTTGTTGCGACGGTTGCCATGGAATGCGCCATTTGCAGCCACGGTGTATCGGGAACGTCAGAAGTAGAGGCGTTGTGTCGTAGAAGTTGGGAGAGCTGGTTGGAGTAGGCAGCGGCTATCTCTGGGGTTCGCAGCTTCGCGATGTCCAGTTTTCTTGGTGTTTGGTTACGTGAGTTTTTCGCTCCGCTCAATCTAGTGCGCACCTTGGTAATGATCTGAACCAATATTAGCACCACGGATCACACGCACGTCCATGACACTAGATGCATGCTTGCCATCAATTACCGCATGATCACTTTGATTTTTGTTGTTTTGATCAGGGGTAAGCCAAGTTGCCTTGTACTGGAATTTGGTTTAACTCACTACCGTGTTACTTCATGCTCGTTATCTATCGTAAACACGTTATCTTCCCTTCATATTTCGTGGCCAGCGCAGCGGTCGTATGTTTTCTCTAGGCGCTCGTAAAATGCATCTTTAATCTCTTCGTCTATATCTTCCGTCGGGACATGAGCATAAATCAGCGTGATGTAGAAATATTTCGCCTTAATGGCGAATGTGGCTCTTCGATCGCGAGACAAGATATCTGAGTCTCTCGCCAACTACAAATCTACATTCAAATTCGTGCTTTTCGGCATGGCAGCTGTAATAGATGTCGCGAGCATTCTTGTCCTGTCCATCTCATCTCCTGGATGGCGGTGATGTCAGCCTTATATTTTTTGAGGACATCCGCCAGTCGGATGGTGGTACTTTCTATAAAGAGAGTCCGGACGTTCCAGGTGCATATCCTTTGCGGGGGTCGTCTCCGTTTCTTACTTTTTCTATCTCGTGTTTTCATTGTGGATTTGAGAGGATTTGAGAGTCCGTCCTACAAGAATATACGAAACATCGCGATTTCGGAAAAAACAATATACAACCTTTTCATATTAAACCATCGATATATGTATAGATTATGTTATTACAATCGATCTATTAATATGACCGACAACGATTTTTTTCAAAAGGAGCGTGGCCGCCTATTTCTCAGCCTATTTCTCAGTGAGATGTATTCCTCCTTGTACCAGTAACATGTGTAGCAAAACTCATCTTCATACCTTAACTGGCTCATAAGATGCATGACCGATAGAAATGTCGGCTTGTGTGGGCGGTGCCACGCCCCATTGTCTAACTATGTCTTCATGTAGCCTATGATAGAGGCCCTATGGACAGTACCACACAGAGCAAATATCAATGGTCCATTTCTTTGGCCCATATAACGATTTTTTTAAAAAGCTAAGTGGCATGGCCCTCTTTCCATACGAAAAAAAAAGAAATTTTCATGTACAACCAACAAATGTTTCAAATCTCGACTTTGTACCTATAATGGTTTATGAGATACAGCCATTTCAAATATGGGGCGGTGCCACTTCCTTTTTTACCCCCCTGCAGTTTAAATTTTTAAAAAATCCCTTCATAGTGCGCGCCTCCATCATAAAAGGGACCTACATATCAAAGTTCAAGCTTCTAGCTTTAGCCGTTTGGTTTGGGGAGTGATCAGTCAGTTTATACATAGATAGAATAAAAACAACTTAAATTTCCTTTACACACCATGAATGAGGTATGGCTTGCTATAAAGAGCTCTTCGGTAATACACACCTTCCCCATATAACTCCTCGAATAGTATGACCATTTAATAGAATGAATGATATGCCCAATAAGCTAGATCTAGCCGTATCTAATATATTTTAAAACCATAATACTCAAATTCTATAAATAAAAATTACTCTCTCTCTCCCCCCTTACAAAACTCTGTAGTCCAAGACATTTAATTCTTAATAATTTACATTAATAATAAATAAATCTTCAAATAACTCAACCACAAGCAAGCTTTCAAGATAAATTGCATCATATACATAAATATATAGACGGTTTTTTACAATGTTCAAAACACTGCTCCTATTACGACTGAATATCCACTAACATTTCTATTATTTTTGTGCTTAAAAGTATAACAATTTTAATTGTGTTCAAACACATACAAATATGTCGAAATATTCTTTTAAGTCAATCATTTGCGATACTGTTGTAAAGTATTTTCTACTATATTAAATCACAACCGTTCATTATGTACGTTATCTTGTTTTCTTTCAATATTTCAGGCTGAAGCTGCTGCCGCTTTGTTGGCTGCCTCAACAACACCTCAACATCATCATGTGGCCGAAGATGAGAATGAAAATGAAGAGGAACTCACCAACGGTGATGCTGGCGGTGATGTATCACGTGATTTGGATACCGATGAGCATATCAAGGATCCTATTGAGGATAGACGTACATTGGCCGAACGTAATGAACGTTTGCATGATCAATTGAAGGTGAGTAGTGTTGCATACAATGACACACGATGTTGTTTTTAATTATATAATAATTATATTGTTGTTGTCTTTCCAGGCCTTGAAACAAGATTTGGCCCAATCACGAGATGAAACCAAGGAAACCCAAAACGATAAGATCCATCGCGAGAATGTGCGCCAAGGACGTGACAAATACAAGACATTACGTGAAATCCGTAAAGGCAATACAAAGCGTCGTGTTGACCAATTCGAAAATATGTAAATTTCTATTTCCAAATGCCCCCCCTTCAGTTTTACCTACTTTATTCTGTGTTTATGTCACCAACAACAACAACAACAAATCCCCCCATTACCAAACAATCAAAAATCGTCTACACTAAACTGCTGTACTACTTGTATTCGTTGCTTGATTTTCTTTCTTTGGGGAATTGCATTTTCTATAAGAATTTTCTGTGTAACATCCATCACCTTCACAAAGTTTTTGGGAAAACTGAAGTTTAATAGTTTTCACACAGCAGAAGCATTAATATCCCTTTCCAAAAAAAAAAACAAAAATAAGAAAAGAAAACTAAACAAAACACTACCATCTTTACTTTTTATTATTATTTTGTTAGATAATAATTAATTCCTTCCTACCCTCCCCTCTTCTTTTTTTCAGTTAACAATATGAATTCGTATCTTATTCATATTCATATCTACATGAATATACATATATAGATTACATTATAACAAAACAAACAAAAACCATCAATTAAGACCATTCATTATTAAATAAAACAACAACAATTTAAAAAAAAAATAAAAAAACACAAATTTAGTAAAGAAAAGCTTAATATAATATTAACAACAAAAAAAGAGTATGTCTTCAAGAAAGTCGCAAACAACATAAACGCTTATGAAAAAAAAAAACAAAATTAAATATATATATATATAAAATGTTTTGTTTTGCTTACGTTTTTTTTTTCTTTTGATTTGATTCATTAAGTTTTCTCTTACTGTACAACAACTTAATACAAAAAAAAAAAGTTTTGTTATGAAATCGAAAAATTTTATTTTTATTTAAGATATACATATAATTTTTAAAATTTCCTAAATTATATTAAACTTTTCCTTCCATGAAAGTGAACCCAAAAAAAAAACTAAATTTTGTAGCCGTACATAAAAAAAAACTTAACAAACTTTTCAAATTAACAACTAATAGTCCATGGTGGGGTTGCATGATTATTATATATTTATGTGTCTGCTCTGGAACTCTGGAATTATATTCAACTTTGCCACAAACATAACAAAAATCCGTCTTCTGATTTAAAACACCAACAACAATAATTAACTACTATTATTATTAAAAAAAAAACTACATCTTAATTATGTTTATTAATTAATTAATTATTAAATATAAATAGTTTCTTTAAAACAAAAACAACAGAAAGAGAAAAAGTGAAGTTAAAACCAGCAACAAAAACAAAATATATCTACTTTTAAGATATAGTTGATGTTCTTTTTAATAATAATATTATTATTTTATTATAATTTTTTTTTTCTTTATATATTTAAATTTAAAATTATAAATAAAAGGAAATAAAGTTTATATTACAAAACACAACAAACCACAGCTACAATTTTCCATTCTTTAAACGAGTTGAAACTGGTGAACACACACAAACTTTGATTATTTAAGTAAGAGAAAAACCAACAAAAACAACAGCAAGGTTTTATGCGTTAATTTATAAAAAAAAAATCTTTGCATTCTTTAAAACTGCATTTGAGGGCAAGAAAATTCGCTTTCTTTTATCGTATTTGTTATACCATATAAATATATTTTAATTAAGTTGTCTTTTAATTCCCTTTTTTTGTTCCGTTTAACATTCGTTTAATTTTTTTTTCATTTTATTAAAATTTTGTAATTTTAATTTAAAATTAAAAATTCTTAAAAGGGTAGTATTTAATAATTATTAAAATAAAGGTAACAATCATATTTACGTTTTATCTGCAGTCGTGTCTAAATTTTTTTAAATATAAAATATTTTTTTTGTTTTGATAATATAAAAACGTATTTTTTTCTTAATTATAGCAACGAGTTTTTAAATTAAATTGAATATATCTTATGTATACATATTAATGAAACAACAACAACAACAAAAAGTAATGAGAAATATATTTTGTAAAACTACAAAAAAAAACAAAAACAAATTTATAGCGAGTTGTTTTATTTTGAAGCCAATACAAAGGTAACAACAACGTTGATGATTCGTCAAATAAGGGAATTGGGTATATTTAATGAAATCAAGTTGAACATTCAAATACACTCATTCTTTTTTGCAGCATCCGTTTTGGTATTATTTTTGTATTTGTATGGATATGATGGGACTCCGCAAATGAGAGTGTTAAAAGTGTTTCTTAATGATATATTGCATACCTTAACCTTGTTAAGAGGTTGTTGACCAACTCTATAGACCGTTTGAGGAGAATTTGAGCTTGCAAAACAAACTGATGTCATTTATACTGACTTCAGTAAGGCTTTTGATAGGGTGAATCATTACTTATTGCTGCTTAAATTGTATTCGATTGGATTTAATCATTGTTTATTGGATTGGATATCTTCTTATCTGGGGAACAGAAGGCAGACTGTATACTTTGGCATGACTTGCCAAATGCTATTGTTACTTCTAGGACACTTATGTATGCCGACGATGTTCAAATTTTTTTAGTTTCAATTGCCCCCTGAGTCGAAATAATTCCAGGTGGACTTAGATAAATTGGTGTGTGGTAAATTGTATGGATTTGAATTTGAATAAGTGCAAGCACATGCGATTTTCCAGAGTTGCTCCAGTTTTGTGCAGTTTTACTTTGGGAAGTACAGAATTGAGCTTGGTAGATCCGTTTATTGACCTTGGTATCTTAATGGACAGAAGGCTGAATGAATATATTGCTTCAATGGTTAAAAAGGCATGTGGTGTGCTAGGATTTATTAAACGTTGGGCTAAGGACCTCACAATCCCTATGTGACGAGGCAGTTATTGACTTCCTTAGTTAGGCCTATTTTGGAGTACGGATCTGTCGTTTGGGATCCTCAATATATTGTATATATAGGCATGATTGAATCGGTCCAGAAACAGTTTTTACTTTTTTGTCTTAGAGGTTTTCGCTGGGATCGGGGACATGTTCTTCCCTCCTACTCACGTAGATAAAAATTAGTTCGTCTTCCTACATTGAGAAGTAGGAGAATTATGTTGAGTTCTTAGTTTCTAGTTTTATTAGAGCCCCTATACGTCCAACAAATATCATCCTTTGCATATTGATTTTTGCAGAATATCCCAGAATGTCTACGGACTTTAATTCATTGTATCATCTTATCGACCCTACGGGTTAACCAAACTAAGTCTATTATTATTATATACATAAACGGCTTGTACGATATATTGTTTCCATTGCGATATTAAATTAATATTATTAATCAACTCAATAAGCTTTATTTCTTATAAACTATTTCTGGTGGAGGCGTTAAAAAAACACTTATTAACACACAAACTCTGATCTGTCAAAAGTACTTTTTGGTACAACAGAAGTACTTTTTGGTACAACAAATTATACTTTTCGTTACAATAAATAGTTTTTTTTTTTGTAAAAAAAAGTTTTTTTCGTACAATACAACATTTTGTACAACTAAAGTTCTTGAGTACCCTTTTTGTACAAAAAAAAGTATTTTCCTGTGCAATAAAACTACTTTTTGGTGCAATAAATTCTATATTTTGGAACAAAAAAAGTACTTTGCGTTACAATTAATTTTACTTTTTGGTACAGTAAAAGTACTTTTTGCTAGAATTATTGGAACAATGAAAGTAATTTTTAGTACAATAAAAGCAGTTTTTGGTACAATTAAGTTTACTTTTTAGTACAACAAAAACACTTTTTGGTACAATAAAACTTTGTAGCAATAACAAAACTGTATGGTACAATGAAAGTACTTTTTGGTACAATATAAGTATATAACTATAAATTGCAGCTTTTGTTACAATAAATGTTCTTTGTGGTATAACAAATTGTACTTTTTGGTACAATAAAATATACTGTTTGATAAAAAAAATGTATCAAAAACATCAAAAAGTAATTTTTGGTATAACAAAATTACTTTGCGGTGCAAAAATATATTCTTATTAGTGAAATAAAAATACAAAATATAAATATTAATATTAAATATTGATTCTTCTTGTAATAAACATTAATAGTTCCTAAATTTTTTCCGGGGAAAAGTTTGCTATAAAAATGTTATCTTGGTTGGTTGGTATGCAGGCATCTCCTTCTTCAAAGGAGAACACTTAGGTCCCTATGGACCCATTGTGACACCCGTTGGGCATTTGTGCCATCCCTTCAACCTATGCTATCAGCGCGTGTGCTGACTGATCGCGTTGCCAGTTGTCGATTGGGAATCCGGAGTTTCGATCCAATCCGTCCAGTTGATAATTTTACAAAAGTTGTTAATCCTTCCGATGTCCAACGATGCGAGTTCTTCTACACCATTTAAGAAGGGTTTCCCCAGGGTTTCCAGTCTCCTTCTGTATAGCGCTGGGCAATCACAAATAATGTGGTCGGTGGATGGTTCACTGCTACTGTTTCCGCAGTAGTAGCATTCGCTTTTCGTTGCGAATCCCATTCTTCTCGCATGCTTGCCTATGGGTCCATGTCCCGTCAGGAAGGCAATAATCTTCCTTATCTGGTCCCTCTCAAGACTTACCAGGTACGATGCACGTTTCGCGTTGTATTCTGGCCAAGTCATTTTGGCCTTTCTACAGGTTTCTTCATTCTTCCATCTGTCGTTTGCAATTCTAAACGTTAGATTTTCAATGGTACTTTTACAGGTGGATATAGGGCGAAGTGCTACGTGTTCAACGTCGCTTTCCAGCAGGGCTGAGCCCTGTCTGGCCTCTTCATCCGCTCTACAGTTGCCCTCGATTCCGCTGTGTCCGGGAATCCACGTAACCAGAACTCTGTTGTTCCTGGATATCTCGTTAAGAGATTTCCGGCAGGCACTGACCACTTTCGATTTGATGTCACAGGACTTCAACGAGTTTACCGCCGCTAGACTATCCGTGAACAGGAGAATATCCTCCTGTGATATCTTCCTCACGTTGATCACGTCCGCGGCTCGTTTAATAGCAAGTATTTCCGCTTGGAAAACGCTGCAGAAATCTGGAATTCTTGATCTTATATTTAGGCCCAGATCCGCGGAGTAGATACCGTAGCCGACCTTGTCATCCAGTTTGGACCCATCGGTAAATATGTTTATTGGTCCATACATTGCGTTCTCGTTCTCTGCCCACTCCTTTCTGGAGGGCGTTCTAGTTTCGTATAGAACGTTTGATTTCCGTGTGTTTAGCACGTAGTCAGTTTCGAGTGAGATGTTGATATGGTTCAGGATCTTTGAATGTCCGATGGAACGATCCCAATGATCAATCTCGTTTAGTCGAATAGCCGATTTGAGAGCGGAGCATTTGCAGCTCAGATCAGGTGGTAGTAGATTGAGTATCGTGTAGAGAGCCTTAGAGGGGGTCGATCTCATACATCCGGTTATCAGGAGACAAGAGGACCGTTGAACACGATCCAGTTGTTTGAATTTGCTCTTCTTGTCGAGCGCGTACCACCAAACTATAGAGCCGTATTGTAGTATTGGCTTCACTATAGCATTGTAAATCCAGAGTGTTACCTTGGGTTTAAATCCCCATGTTTTCCCGATAGCTTTACGACATGTATATAAAGCTATGAGTGCTTTGCTGGATCTGCTTTCAATGTTCTGTCTCCAATTAAGCTTCCTGTCTAATATAAGGCCCAGGTAGTTCGCCGTATCGGAGAAGTTGAGTTGTTTGTTGCCCAGATAGATGTTGGATGTAGCGGGCGATTTCTGTTTCCGACTGAAAAGTACCAGTTCTGTTTTGTCCGGGTTCGCATTGAGCCCTCTACTGGCACACCAGTTTGCCAGGATGTTGATATAGTCCTGCATCCTTTGTTCGAGACAAGATAAACTTCCCCCAGAGACGCAGAGTGCTATATCGTCTGCATACGCTACTACTGTACATCCTTCCGACTCCAACCGTTTGAGAACGTCGTTGACGGCAAAATTCCATAATAGCGGCGATAATACTCCCCCTTGAGGGGTGCCTCTAGTCACTCTTCTAGTGAGGGTGTGATTTCCCAGCTTTGAGGTGATAGTTCTCTTTAATAGCATGTTGCGAATCAGCTTGCTAATATGTGAGTTGATATTTAGGCTGTTGAGCTCTGTCATGATGCAGAGGGGTTCGATGTTGTTGAAAGCTCCCTCTATGTCCATAAAGGCAACCAGAGAAAATTCTTTCTTGTCTAGCGATTTCTCTATGGGATACAATAGTGCATGGAGTGCGGATTCTGTCGATTTCCCCTTTGTGTAAGCATGCTGAGCATTCGAAAGGAGATCCGGGCCAATTGAATTTTTGATGATGTCGTCCATGATTCGCTCAAGGGTTTTCAAAAGGAATGAAGTAAGACTTACAGGTCTGAAGTCCTTCGCTTTGGTGTGTGATGGCTTTCCCGCCTTTGGGATGAAGACCACCTTTGCCGTTCTCCATCGTATTGGTAGGTAGGATAATTTCACACAGCCGTTAAAAATAGCCTCCAGCCATGGCAATAGTATCTCCAATGACTGTTGAAGTTCTGCGGGTATGATGTCGTCCGGACCGGGTGATTTGTAGGGATCAAAGTCGTTGATGGCGTCTTTGATCATGTTCCTTTCAATTACCGGTATTCTATCGCATAAGTCGGTAGGTGCGACGGTTATGGAGTTGGACCCTCCCCTGGGGAAGTGGGTATCCGATAGGATTTCCAAGGTTTCCTTTGAGGATTCAGTCCAGGTACCATCATTTTTCATTATGTATGCCGGGGCGCTGGTTGTCGAGGATAATACTTTCCTAAGTCTACTTACCTCTGCGGTTTTTTCGACATCGTTGGTGTATGTCCTCCATGAAGATCTTTTCGCCTTCTTTATTAGTTTCTTGAAGAGTCTTAGATTCTCCTTGTACTCCTCCCATTGGCCTGTTCTCTTGGCCTTGTTGAAGGATTTTCTGGTGGAAGCACGGGATCTAGAGATATCGTCGTTCCACCATGGAGGCTTCTGCTTTTTCCCATCTTTTCGTCTTGGGCAGGATTTCCTGGTGCATAAGGCCAAGGCTTTTGTAACTTTACCTACCATGCTGTCCAACTTTTGTGGGCTGTCAATGGTGAGATCAGTTGTATTCGGTAGGAGTCTTGCAAGGTGTTCCCTGTAGACATCCCATTTCATCCGTCTCTTGTTGAAGGTTACTATCGGCTTCGTTATTTGAGCAGATATTTCAAAGGAAATGTATTGGTGGTCGGAGAAGGAGTGAACATCCTCCACCCGCCAGTTTGATATCAAGTCGTTTTTGGCATTAGAAATTGTCAGGTCTATGACCTGCTCAGTGATCGAGTTAATAAAGGTGGGCGTATCTCCCTGGTTATGCACTACTAAGTTCCTACTTAGAATATAATCAAAGAGTAACTCACCTCGTTTGTTGATCGTTTTACCTCCCCACAGCGTGTGGTGTGCGTTTGCATCCATTCCGACAATGAGGGTGGTCTTGTTGTGTTCCGCCGTTAGTACTGCTTTCTTCAGTTCCTCTGATGGGGGGTTTTGGTCTTCGTAAGGAAGATATGCCGAAGCTATCCATAGGGTTGATTGTTTCATTTCTAAACCTATAATTGTAAGATCTTCGTTACCGAAAGTATTTAGCAGGAATGCGTCAAGCTGTTTCCGTACTAGGATGCACGCTCGTATTTTAGCATTTACCTTACCTTGGTAGAGTCTATAATTTTTGTGGTTTAATCCACAGACTCTGTTTTGATTTATCCAGGGCTCCTGGATGAGAAGTACGTCCTCCTGGAGCTCGGAGAGACGTACCTGAAGTGCTGCTGAAGCACTCTTAGAGTGGTGGAGGTTTATCTGTACCACCCGAAGAATGCTCAATGACGGTGTTGTTGGCGTCGTCGTCATCGCTCATCAGTAGGTCATCCTCATCGGCCTCCTGGAAAAGCCCTCCTAAGCTGACCATGGTAGATGCCATGGATTCAGCATCTGAGCAGTGCTCTTCATCTGCCGGATTGTTGCTTGGCGCTGCGAGGTTGTCCTCAGCGGGAGCTGCGGTTATTGGTGTCGGAGCGACGGATGGTGCTGTAGCTGCGGGAGTTGCAGTTGTTGATGTAGCTGCGGGAGTTGCAGTTATTGGTGTCAGAGCGACAGATGGTGCTGTAGCTGTGGGTGGCACGTCTGCGGTTACAGTCTGTGTGGCATGTTTTGTTTTATATATCCACATCATTGTTTCGGTGAAGCCGCAGAATATTAGGTTGTTCATTTCCTTTATTAGGTCACTGCTTTCATCGGTGATGAGGAGGGTGACGTGAACGAAGGTGTCCCGTGATTCCGATACCTTCAAGATTTTCCAGTTTTCCACATCGAGGCTGGGGTTGGAAATTTGCAGAAGCTCAAGTATTGCCTTTCGGTTACTAGCCATTATATCTGGGATTTTTATACGACCTCTAGGCCTGTTGGGGATATCGCACTGCTCTACCAGACAGAGTTTAGCCCCTGGCCATACTTCGCCAATGACCGTTAGAGCCTTTTCGAATAACTCTAACGAGCGTTGGTCGTGGAATGCCATGAGCTTTACTCTGTTCAGATGCCAGCCTGCGTCAGTACATCTTGCTGGAGTGCCAGGATTGTCCCTTATTACACTAGCGTACGCAACAAGCAGCTTAGCGTTAGCTTTCCTCCAGTTATCAAACGAGATGCTACCGCTGGGATGTGAGTTGTCTACGACGGCGCGTGTGAGACTGTTCCTGGCTATGTCGCTGTACCGGACTCTTTCTTGGATCTTTGATCTTTTATGTGAACTGGCAATGCCAGGCTCATCAGCGGATCGCTGACGTTTTATGTTAGCAGTCCCTTGTGGGGTCTGAGATTGGTTCAGTTGGTTTTTGGCCTTTTGAACCAATTGGTTTTGCTCCGTGGATCTTTGAACCTCAGGGATTTTGCCAACAGTTGAAAGGATGTAGTTGGCCCTTCGACGGTCACGGTAGCGTCGATCATGAGGTCGTACCCGTTTAGCTGGCTTGCCAGCGCGAGGTGGGGAGGCATTGCCCGGCGTCGGCTTGCTGGTCCCCGAAGTAGATGCTGCCGTATCCCCATTAGGGGGGGCTTCTTCTGCCGCGTTCTTCCTGAAGAAGGAAGATAGGGTACTAGTATTGTGCCTCTTGGCTTCTTGTGACAATTTAGTCGAGCCGAGAGGTCTGCCACTTTTCGAGGGAGTTGGGGTGGAGGGTCCGTTACCAGACTTCTCCGAAGTTGTTGTTTGTTGTGGTTTTGTTAGTTTAGTTTGTGTATTTGAGTTCATGTTTATGGTTCGGTCCTTAGGCCGCCGTAGAAGCCGTCGGGACCTAATGAGATGAGGAGGGACAAAAACGGTCACTTACGCCAGAGCCCTTTAGCGCAAGAAGGCATTGGATTGAAACAGGTGTGCGCCCTCACCTGAGTTTGACATAGTAACGACTAATATGTAACCCCTATAGCCATACATCCCTCGGCCTATGCAGCCCACCTTGGATTGGGGGGTTTTGTTTAAAGAGAGTCTCTTTCTCTCCCACAGAAACGCACTTTTCACCGTCCCAAAATTGAGGCCAATGCCAGAGACATGACCGTAACATTAACCTCTCATTTAGGCCGGTATCCAGTTCCTACACTGGGAAGTCCTAGGGTAGGAGGCGTTCTGCGTGCTTCTCAGGTTTTTATTCCCCGATCGGCAACTGGAACTAGGTTGGTTCGCGAGCGGGCTTTTACCGAAGCTATGACCCGCTTCACCACGGAAGATAGCCGTGGCTTTCACTATCCACCACCTGTGACGCGCCCGATGGATAACCCAACCACACGGGAAAATGTTATCTTATTTATTTATTTTATTTGTTTTATTTAATATTATTTAATTTAATTTCATTTCATTTCAATTCATTTCATTTTATTTTATTTTATTTTATTTTATTTTATTTTATTTTATTTTATTTTATTTTATTTTATTTTATTTTATTTTATTTTATTAAGTTATCTTCTTACGCTATTAACTTGCATTCCAGACACAAAGTATACTTTAAGGCAGTACAACTCCATAAAATTCTACTGCAACATTTTACAACACTGCGGTTACTCTATGAATTCACCATTGATTCTATGAATTCACAGTTAATGCAGCCTGGCTCCATAAATAAACATTGCCCCATTCACCACACAACAAAGAACGTTGCAAAGTAAATAAATAAATAAATTAAATGAAAAAAAAATAACGCTAGATGCAACAACAACAATCAGACACCATGTAATTAGATTTGTGCCAAAACCACAAAAGAAGCAAAACAAATGCAAAATTATTCACCGAACAGATGTTTCGATCGTTTTATGCCTCTTTTGATTGCAAACCAACGAAATAAAACAACAAAAATAGATCTCTTTATCATTGCTTGTAATTGGGCATGATCATATCGACGGCCGAACGAGCGAGCAGCAAAAATCAACGTCCGTCCATCTTCCCCGATCACATAAACGCCCACCCGTGCGAACTGTAAGTAACGTTACCGTTGTTGATTCTCTTGTCAAGTGTCGCGGTAGTATAGAAAATGAATCGTCCACGTACTGTCATTATTTTCAAATCAGAATCGGAAAGCACCGATGTGT
This sequence comes from Muscina levida, assembly GCA_964034835.1. Taxonomy (NCBI): domain Eukaryota; kingdom Metazoa; phylum Arthropoda; class Insecta; order Diptera; family Muscidae; genus Muscina; species Muscina levida. The sequence continues at coordinate 62,805,648 of OZ035882.1, forward strand.
ATGCTGAAGAGCTACAACGTCATTTCTTCCGTCCAATATTTGTGCCCACTCTGAGTTTCGGTTTTAAGAACCTAGAGAAACTTCAAGCAAAGTTGCAACATCCTGACGACCATGCAGGCATTATCTTCACCAGTCCCCGTTGTGTGGAGGCCGTTTGCAAGGCATTGGACAAGCAGGAAATACCGGGTGGTTGGAAAATGTTGCATAACTATGCCGTAGGTGAGGTCACACACAACATGGTGTTGGACAGCCTGCAACAATTGTTTACTCAGGGCAAACAAACGGGAACTGCTCGTGCCTTGGCCGAATTTATCATTGATACATTTGATGGAACCAAAGATCTGCCGTTCCTGGTGCCATGCAGTAATTTGGCACAAGACACTTTGAATGTGAAATTAAAAGAGGACGGTTTCCGCGTCGATGCATGTGAGGTATATGAAACGAAATGTAGCCCCGATCTGACCGAGAAAATGGATGCGGCCTTGAAGGCGGATAACATTGAATTTATGGCCTTCTTTTCGCCATCGGGAGTTAATTGCACATACGAGTATTTTAAGGCCAAGGAAATTCCAATGGATAAATATCGTTTGGTAGCAATTGGGCCAAGCACACGACGCGCTATGGAGGCCAAAGGTCTTAAGGTATATTGCACCGCCGAGCGGCCAACAGTGGAGCATCTTATAAAGGTGTTAATTAATCCCGAAGAATGCCGTGAGAATCTACTAAAGGAATCACAGCATCAACTGGAGGAATGAGTTTTAATAATGTTTGCACATAACACTTTAGAGAGAAAATGGCTGAAAACTAAACATCGGATGCAAATTGGTTAAAAGACAATTTTTTTTTAAATTCTTAAATAATAATGCAAAGTAATATGGATTTACGCAGCCTACAATGATTTGAAAAGGGTATGCTTAGCAAGAGAAGAACAGCAGCAGCAGTTGTGTGATAATAATCAATTTATTGATGTGACTAATGTGTGCCAACATCCCCAAAATCGAATGTTGTACTTTTTTCGTCATTTGTCATAAATCGGATGGTTTTTTGTTAAACAAAAGATCTTTACGTGTTGTTGAATTTTGGATCTCATGCATTCAATGTACCGGCCTGCGGAATCCTCTAAAAATATTAATTTTTTTTAAATAAAATAAGTGATAATTTATATAAACATACACATATTTATAATAAAAGTTTTTAGAAAAATTCTAAATTACACTATACGAACTTATTGTTTAAATTTATGAAATTACAAGTCAGTGTTATAAAATACTTCCTATTGTATTTATAGCATGTAATAGAGACCTTTACTTTGTTGTGACAACGTCTAAAACTTGGGGACTGATTTGGTATATGCTGGGTAAAATTTATTCTATAGCAGTATACGACTCGTTGCTCCTATAAGCTTTGTAAAGAAGTTTGTGTGTAGTGTTTTTCATTAAATCGGAGCTAATAGTCTATCTCCGTTTACTTATTACTAATCCCTATCCAAATTGATGAAATAAAGTCGGCAGACGGAAAAAACCCCAATTAAAAAGAAAAATTGTTTTTGGAACTTTTCTAATAGCAGAGCAGCGATTAGTATTTGGATATAACATATTTTAACATTTCAGCCATACAAAAAGATATGTGTGGGGTGGGGTGGCTATTTTATTATAAAATCCGTAATTTTTAACACATTTTCACCGTTTTGCAAATTTGGGCATTTTCAACATATTATTATAAATTTAAGTGAATAATTCCAAAATATCGTTAAGTTATTCCCGTCCGGTTCTCAAAAAATGAATTTTGAAAAAACTTTTAGATTTTAAGCAAAGTCTTTCGCAAGAGGTGATGCGTTTTTAAATGATTTTTACTAATTATTAAATACACGAATACCTAAAAAACCAAATTTATAAATAATAAAATAATTTTTTGGTTCAGTATGATTGCAGGTACTGTGTAATGGCCTTACGCCAGTTCATAATTAGTGCTGCCGTCTTTTTGGCAAATATCTGGCTTGTTGATCTTTAGACAAAGACAAATATGTTAACGATTAAAAAATTGACGATCCAAATTGCAAGTAATTGTTATAAGACAATGGCAAATTTATCGATAGTAAAGGCATTGTTCACTATCGTTTTCTTAAAATTCTCACTCAAACGACATTCTAAGCCGATTTTCGTTATTACAATAAGTGATATATCAACTCAACAATCGAAACACGTTTTTTATTAATATTTTCTAATACTTGAGTTTTATTACTTTTGTGTGGCAAAATTTAATTATAGGTAAAAAAAACGTCCTTAATACAAGTTTATCTTTTACTTATAATATTCTATTATCTAGGTTTTTTAAAATAGTTTCACAAAAAATATTAGTCTTTTCTTTTGAACTAGGGCAGTGTTTTGTTAGTTTTGTAAAATTCCTATTCATAACAAAAATTGTTTATAGTTACCTTTAACACTAGAAAAGAAACATTTAAAACTAAAAAATAATTATAGCAAATGTAGTAACAAAATGCTTATTTGCTAGTGTATAAAAAATAAGAGAGAAATTTTTAGTATTTGTAAACAATAAAAAACATATTTCAAAAGCGTAATTGAAACGTTTGCAAATATGTACAATAATAATAATATTCAACAAACCAATGCATGATTTAAGTTTAGGTTCTAACGCAAAAAAAAATAGTAACTAAAAAAATGAGACTTTAATAATAGCAGTATTTCTTCTTTTTTTAATATTAGGAAATGGTTTGACCTTCCTTCCACTGCTGGTAGAGGTCTCCCCTATTGAGGGAGGGCAGTTCTTCATTGATTTTACGCAGGTTAAAGGAATCTGTTGTATTACGTGAGAACACAGAGCTGGCGCTGTTGATAGGTCTACGTGTAAATGCAGTTTGTTTCCAGATATCGCTCTGCATATGCGACACATTTGAGGTGGTATTGAGTGAGGGATTCGACAAAACCGAAGGACGTGGTGAGAAAGCACCCAGGCCCGGTGTGTCTATGGGCTGGAAGGTGTTTACGTTATCCACAGTCAATGTTCTTTGATGATAGTCATTGAAGTCGGGACATAAGGAGTTTTCTCTCGACATGTTGTGTCTTCCATTTTGTGACTCAAACCCCGATGAATGAGACGAAGCTCGCGACAGACCTTCGTCCATTGGGGTAAGAGAGTTGGGAACTGAATGCATAAGCAGACCATTACGTGGTATTTCGCTCATAGATTGACGTTGATTAAAATAACCTCCTGAGAGCCAGGAAGCATTTGTTGTTGCGTGATTAGCCAAATTAGTGGTACTAAATCTTGTGGGCGAGAGCAGCTTTCTGGCAGGTGTTGGGTTTTGGGGTTGTTGGTAAACAGCGCTGGTTGAAGCCGAAAATGGGGAATAAATGCCCGAGGTTATTTGTGTAGGTTGAACAAACGTTTGATCTCCTCTTGCCAGTATTGTTGAATTATTAGAAGCTGTGAAAAAGCTGGCATCATTGTCCTGAGTTTGGTTTATAAATCGTGACTGATCACGAGGTTCAACAAATGAGTTATTAAACATGCTAGTATTGGTCATAGAAGAATTAGCTCCAAAACCAGGTCTATTATTTATATTTAACTCCAGGTTGGAAGCAAAGAGACTTTGGCGTGCTGGCTGCATAGGCATGGGCATGGGAGTGGCAAAAGCTGGCCGGCACATTTGAATTTCTTCGCCCGCATAACTTCTAAAACTTGAATTGGGTGATATTTGCGTCTTTGGAAAATGATTTAAGCTGAACCCCGAAGATGTCAGTGGCGACTTTGTTAAATGTGAATTCACACTGGCTTGAGACAGGGGCGACGAAGGAACTCTAAAGGATTTATTTGATTTTACACTGCGCATAGAGACGGAGCTGCCATTCAACTGTTGGCTCAAAATACTCATAGTCTCATCATCGCTAAGATAATCCTCTGAATATATTTTATGGAAACTATTCGCTGTATTGTCATGCAGTTTAGGGGAGGGTACAGGTTTTGAAGAAATAGCCAAAGCAAGCGTTAACAAAGTGGAGACAAACTGCAAAACAAAACAAAAAAGATATTAGAACTCACCATTAATTATATGGATAAAATGTCAAACAACTTACCATTAACACTTGTTGATGATCTATCAAACCGCCGGCGAAACAACTCCATAGCACCACCATACTCGTGTATCTGCTCAAACGGAAACTATCAACCACATTGTGCAGAAATGCTAAAGCCAAAACTACAAAAGGATACAAACTCACAAACCAAGGGGCGAAACTAACATGATTCACCTTCAAACCCATCGAATACATTAACATCATAAATATGGTTCTTGAAAATAAAGAGAGTTTAACAACAAATGCATTATTTCTAAACATATCGAAATAAGAACCCAAAACTTTAGCTAATGCACAAATATGCGAAGCGATTATAAATACAGGTTGTCCCAAAGACTCGCCCACCAAGAGGGTAACATGTTCCTTTTTCAGTGTGGGCAACGCGGTGATGAGACAACAGATATTAATTGCAGTCATCAATGTTATTACAGTACGCAGACGCTGTTTCCGTTTCTCCTGGACGGCATGTTCAATTTGATTAAGGTGTGGTTGTTTCAGGTTCTCTGCTCCCTTGATGATAAAGTCCAAGAACTTGGAGCCCAATACCATTTTCTTCTTTTCACGCAGAACTTTACTTAGGTGACGATTACAGGTGGAGCAAAGTCGATATTGATCTTCCAATTGAGCTCTGGAAAAGTAAATGAAATAACAAAAATTAAATTAATTGAAATTAAATTCTCAATGCAATACACTAAATTGCCTTGCTTTTGCACAAAATAGCTAATTCACATTCAAGTAATTTCCTGCTACAATATGTCCCTTTGTCTTAAAGAGGGTTCAAAACTTTAAGTCGGCTTCCAATATGTTTAATTATCATAATTTTGCCAAATGTTGTAATAAACAATATGACGTGAGGTGTACTTAGCTTTTAAATATGTCTTAAAATTTGTTTTATTGTTCATATCGCACTGTATATGCATGATACCGCAGTTTTTATGCAAAAAAAAACCTTTAAAACAAACGCAAAAACAATTATCAATCCCTCCTTGTTGTTGTAGTACAGAACACATGCATTATAACAAGCTACTTCAATATTAATAATAAATAATATGATTTGCCAAATAATTCAAGTGGTCAATATACACCACTACAAACCCTTAATTGAAGGAAATCATTAAAGAAAAATAACAGAGACAACATACGGAAAATGTATTATCGCAAGTAATTTAAAAAGCTTATAATATAAATATAATTTTCCTAAAAAATTAAAATTTTAATGTATTATTCCGGCAGCAGTTGTTTCATATTGTTGAAATTGACTCAAACTTTTTATCTTATGAAACTTAGGAGCCACTACAATGGTGATCCCTTATAAAAGACTTATTTTTTTAGCTAAACTTCTGCACATAAGCATACATAAGTATTGTCAAAAAATCATCGATGGCATACATCAAAAATTCCAGATTATCTTTAAAAATCTTTCTAATATTTCCCCAGACATATGTGTTCTTTTGTTTAGCCCTTTGTCCAGCTCGAGCAGATGGGAAATTCGCACACAACTAACAATAAAGGCTACCTTGTTGCATGAATTCACAGGTAGAAACCAAACAAACCGGTATACATACAACAGATGTACAACATCTGTTTCTTCAAGAAAACAAATAATATACAGATTACAATCCTCTAATCCTTCTTTCATACTTACTGGTAAACTTTTAATTCTTCGTCAAAATGCGATTCATTTTTCGGTTCAAATTGCGCCAATTTTTCCACTTTCAAACGCTGCGACTCATTGCAAACATCACAGAAGCCATTTGATGAGGGCTTTGATGGAAATCCTTCAGAACGTTGACTGACATTGAAACGTTTCTCCGCGCCTCCACTGCAATCGAGCTGCTCGTAAATTTCTCGGTTGTAGTCTCCATCCTTATTGAATCCGTTGTATTGTTCACATGATGGACATATCCAACTATTGGCATCCAAATAGGGCACCTTTGTGTTATGATTACAAAACCAACAATTGACCGCAATGTTGAAACGAGAACTAAAAATAGTACGGTAGCAAAGAGACAGACAATGAAAATGTCAAGAAGATGAGCACAAACATTTCACGAAGAAAAGGCGCGTACCAGATCAAAGTCTGTTCGATTTGTATTTCGGCACCCCAACATGAGGTAGTGCTTGCTATTTTGGCACAAACTTACCGTATTTTAATATACAATTTATAAATTACTAAAATTGCCACAAAACCAATGGCCAGCATTGGTATTATGCTCATGGCCAATGACAGTAACACTTGGTTATACATCTCTACGCTTTAGAGTATTCACTATTATTCAATTTAATATTTTGTTAATGTTTCACTAATTATTTATTGTTTTCTTTAATATATTCACAAAATTTTCAATTTGTCATCACGAAAAAAAAATTTGCTAAATGCCGCTTTTCGCCGACTGTCAAAATACAAGCACGCTGGATGACAACTAGAGAATGAGTGATTGTCAAAGTCTTCACCACTGGTGGTGGTCAGTTTTGTCGATTTGTTCAGAGTTGCGTTATTTGGTACTGGTAGAAGAATTAGTGAAATGTGTGTTTGTGTAGGTGGGTACGTATGATATACGCGCCATTTCAACTTTTTAAACTACTAATGACAATCTTATGATATCAAGCGTTATAACGCATGTCCCATAAAGTGATTTGACAAGTGTGCTATGCAAAGTAATAAAATCATAAAATAATTTTTAAAATACCTGCATGTATTTTTTCCTGGTATACTTTAAGTTCAGGTTATGAGCAACTTAAATTCACATTTTGATTGATTACACAGTGTAGCAGTAAAAACTTGAACCAATTGAGACCGCTAAAATCTGAAAGTTTATGATGGTAGAAGAAAACCGCTGGCTGGGTTTTGAATTTTTAGCTAAGGTTTTTTTATAATTCATTTTTGAAATTTTCGAAAATGTTGTACTGATTCTTAAAGCTATACCTCGTGAACTATTCGAAATATTGATGTCTCTCTTTGGCAAAATTTTAGCTCCTAACCAGATCTAAAAATTTAACCTTCAGATAAAATCAAAAACACAACAAACTCTTACTCAAAAAATCAAAAATGTAAAAAATTTGTATCTATTTCATTTTAAAAAGCATAGCATTTTTAATTTCGATAAACGTACAAGTGAAAGTGATTTCTTTACAGTTTTGCTGATTTGAGTAAGATGTTGTTGTTTTCTTGATTTTATATCAAAGCAATATTTTTTTTTTTGATTAAGAGCTAAAAATTTGCTGAAGAGAAAAAAGCTATATTTGGAATAGTTCATGAGAAATAGACTACTAAAATCCTCCTCTCAGTCGAAAACTTCAATTATGAATTAAAAGAAAACCTTAGCTAATAATTCAAAACCCAGTTAGTGGTTTTCTTCTACTATCATAAGCTTTCAGATTTTGTGGGTATTAATTGGTTCAAGAGTTCAAAGTTGGAAAATGTGCTACTGTGTTATTGGTCTGTTTACACTGCCGCGCAAAGCGACGCGATTTCCAAGCGACATTCGCGTTAGTGTTAACAGAATTTAATGTCATTAGATGACTTGATGACACCAAACTAAATATTTGCTGGAAGCAAAGTAATAAATAAAATATTATTTTTTTTATAAGTTTAGGATCTTATAAATGCGTATTTATCAACAATTTTTTTTCATTTACATTGTTTTGTAAACAAATTTAAATTGTACAAAAAAAAACATAATTTCGTTTGTTTTCTGATTTTAGCCCTTTAAGCATTTAATTACACTGTGCTACACACAAAATATACAGGGGGTTTCATGTAGCATTTCTGTTAGACTGGAGTCCATAGAGTACAGTGATACTTTTAGTTTTTCTCGGTCACTTCGTTAAGTAATGTTTTTGTAGCAAATTAAGTGATATGACGATATTCCTTAAATTACAAGTTCCAAAATTCATGTCTTCTTTTTGTAAACCGATTTCCAAAAGCTTCCATCTGTTTTAAAGCTATTACTTTCTCCTTTTATTAAAAAAAAATTGTGTTTGCTGTTATTTTACTTAAGCAGCTGCCGTTTCACTATTTTTTAACCGATTTTCAAAATTATTTTTTTTAATGAAATGTGAAAGTCATAGCTTTAAAACAGATGTAAGCTTTCGAATTTATCCGGCTTTCTTAGTTTTACTTATAAAAAAGGAAAAACAAAAATTAAACTATTTTTTTAGCAATGTTTAAAAAATTTATAATAATAAAATTATATAATATAAAAATAGATTATCGTTGTTTTTGTTTTTATTCGGTCTGTTTCAAGCTCAAGACCAGTGTTTTCGAAACAAGTTTATTAGCAGAATGGGCAAAAGTTCAGAATATGGGGCGGAAGCCCAAAAAAAGAAAATAATTTGCCACGCCCTTCTAAAACGCGAAAATCAAGTTCATAGATGGCGAATCCAATGATGTATTTTTGAGAATATGCGGGGATTTTAGGGCCCTAGAGACCCAAAAAAGAGTGCCCTTAGATCTTACGATGACCCCAATGTGCGGGTACTCAAATGAATGATATTTTTGAGACGAATCCAGTGGTGTAAATTGTATGACCCTACGGAACCTTCTTATACCTATTTTGAACGAAAAATAAAAAAGAATCGGCTAAAAATGGGGGATGAAGCGCAGGCATCGCTTTTTAAATTTTATTTTATTTTAAATGCGTTCAGAACGATGTATAATATCCTATAGTTTGAATTTCCACACATATAAGTAAATTTTATAATAAATATATTCGATCGTGACCCAACAAAAATAGGTCTAACTCGATGCATGTCTAACCCGTAAAAGCTTGAAAAATACACCTTTGGATTTGTCTCGAAAATATCTTTCATTTGAGTACCAGCACATGGGGAGTCACCAAAAAACCCAAAGGGCACTTTGTTGACCGCCCACGGGCCTCAGCGCCAACTTTGACCTACCATTTCGATGTTTGAGAACCAAGACGAAGAGAGCAGATTTTGGTATAATGATTGCAATAATTATACCATGAGGATTCTTGGCTGAATCCGAAACAGCTGTACAGACTGCCTGGCATTAAGAGAATATCATTCTGCCAATACACTTCTTTCAAAAACGCTGGTCTTGAATTTGAAATAAATTACAAATCAATAAAATGAATTAATTATGATGTTTTTTCTGTTCCCCTTCCTTTTCTTCAACTTTTTTTATTTTCGCCGCATTCCTGAAAATGTAAAACGATTATATTAGCCTATGGCCTTAGCCGGCAGTTTTGTATCATTTTATAATATTATTATATTAAAACTAGTATAACATAATGTACATAAATAAACGAAATAAAAAATAAAACGATTATCCGATCTTTTACATTTAGTACATTTAATACAACCATGCCAAAACAAAAAGTAAACAGCCAGCTGAACAAGAGAGTTGCTAACTGTCAAATGTTTTTTTTTTACTCAATTCAAAACAGCGGTGCTGCACGTGGTGTACCTCAACAACATTCATTCCTTTGATATTTTTTTGTTTTTCGTGCATTTATCACCAACATAAGTTAAATTACACCATAGCAAAATGCAGCACGATGATGTGAGTAAACATTTGGCCAAGAAATATTCCAAAATTCATACATTAAATCTCTTATTCACAGGTTGTTTGGAGCATCATAAACAAATCGTTTTGCTCACACAAAGTCAAGTAAGTTTCTTCGTTGTGTTGTTAGATTTCTTAAATTAAATTGTTTTTCTATTCTAGAACTGATACTCGTACCTTTTGTCGTCATGAATACAATTTAACTGGTTTGTGCACTAGACGTACCTGCCCTTTGGCCAATTCACAATATGCCACCGTTCGTGAGGAGAAGGGTATCATTTACCTTTTTATGAAAACGGCTGAAAGAGCGCATATGCCCAACAAATTATGGGAACGTGTTAAACTTTCCCGCAACTTTGAAAAGGCCATTGAACAAATCAATGAAAATCTTGTATTTTGGCCAAAATATATGATAGCCAAAAATAAGCAGAGATTTTTGAAAATAACTCAATACTTAATAAGAATGCGTAAATTGAAGTTGAGAAGACAAAAACTCATTGTGCCCCTGTCACGTAAGATTGAACGTCGTGAGACGCGCAGAGAACAGAAGGCTTTGATAGCAGCCAAGATTGAGAATCATATTGAGAAGGAATTGATGGAACGTTTGAAACGTGGCACATACCAGGATATCTATAATTTCTCACAGACTGCTTTCAATAAGGCTTTGGCAGCCGAAGAAGTTGAAGATGAGGAAGAAGCAGAAGAAGATTTGGAAGAGGAACAAGAAATGGAACATGAAATGGATGTTGAGGGCAAAGAGCTGAGGAGAGACTTGTTGGAGGAGGAATTTGTAGAAGCAGATTCGGAGGAGGAAATTGACGATGATGACGAAGAAGAAGATGATGATGAATACAGTGATGATGAGGACGCTTTGAGTGATTCGGGCGAAAAGGAAGATGTTGAAGTGGATAGCGACTTTGAAGTTTCAGAAGATGAAGCTGGTTCGGACATTGAGGTAAGTTTGTTTTTAAAACGATTTAGTAGAAATTATTATTATTTGAATGAACTATCTTTCAATGCAAAACAAAAGATTATTGTAGGAACTCTAAAAGCATTAGCATATGAAAAGAAACATGTTTCATTTAAAATTTTTAGTGTACTTAGTAACGCCGTCGGAAGTGGTTTAAAAGTATTACTGCAAAGTGTATAATATGACCTTAATGTTTCGAATAGCAATGTATAGTTATTCCTTCGAAATGATCCATTATTTTTTTTGGGAAAAGTTTACAAATCCACATTTTGACATTAAAATCAACAGCAGTAATAGACAAAATCAACAACAAACTATGTACCGGCCGTGGCATGATGGTTAGAACACGCGACAACCATGCGGGAGATCCCAGGTTCAACTCCTGGCTCCAGTCATCTAAAAAATAAAAAAAAAAATTTTCATTGCCCTCGATGTTGCCGATAGCAACTTTGTGTCGTGTCAATCGGCATGTCTAGTAAAAGCTTCTCAAAAAATGACGTTCGCATTCGTCGATAAACAAGTAGGTGACGTTAGTTGTGAATCTAAAAATACAAACAAGTAGGTGACGTTAGTTGTGAATCTAAAAATATAAAGCGAGTTAATCACATCAACGCGAGAAGCTATCCCATACCTCATTCAAAAGGGAAATTAAGTTTTTTTTTAAATCCTTCTGAACAATGCCTGCAAAATATTTGCCTGTTTTTTGTTTATACATCGATTTGCTTTGATTTGTTTTAAATGTATAGCCACATACTACCATCAATAGACGCTTGTGCGAAAAACAATAAACAAAACCTGTTAATACATTTTATTTGTTTGGTATGAAACTAAAAACAATGCGTTACACCGTTGTGCTATACCAACGAACGTCTATTTTATGGTTCATTGCAGGGTTTAATTAAAGTTTACATCTTTCCATGTGTGGTTGTTATGTTTGGCCTATATTTCGGGTCGGGTATAAATTCCATGGACAATTAAGGAATGATTTGCCGGCAACGGGATAGTTGACTAACCAATCACATCTCTCTCTCACTCTCTTTATATTATAAATTATTCCTCAATGTAAATACATACATAGATAAATGTACTCCCAAAATGAAAAGTCTATACTATAGAGGATTTGAAGTCGCACTTTCTGCCTTTAATTTTACATTTAGGTTTTTTAAAGTTGACAAATTTAAAAAAAAATGAAGTTAATCAAGTTGTCATATAAGCTTCTTGCTGTAGGAATTTGATATAACAAAGTTGTATTCCAATATTATTATTATTATGAATTTCATAGCCAATACAAATTTCGATTGGTACACATAACCGAAATTATTGCAACTCATGGCAAGAACGTTATCTCACGAACAACTCTGGTTAAAAAACATTGACATTGACCTCTTATTCAAAAATGAATTGGTGCTTGGACATTTTCGGCTGATATCTACTTCGCATGTTCATGTTCGACATACATAAACAATATTTATACAGCTGATGATGTACCAACGGGCACCAATTTATTTATTTTATTTTATTTGAATTCATAATTGTAATTTTAAGCCCTGCGACCGATTTAAATTAAATTACAATAATCCGACTTATTTTAACATCTCAGCAATTTCTTTTTAGTTTAATAAAACTCGTTTAATAAACTCGTGACACAGTTCGAAACGCGTCATCCTTGTCCGTGACTGAATTGGCCGTTAACTCAAACAATAAAAACATTTTGATCTCGATAGACAATTTGGTGTATTGTTTCAGTACACTAAACAAATTGTTATTTTTAAACATTTTCAAATCCCTTTCTGACAGCAATTGGATTCCATGACAATCCTGATTATAACATATATATAACATGTCTGATATACCAATTTACAACCCTGATTTCCTTATTATAAATAAAATCTCCCCGGGATATTTTTTTTCATTCCTCTTTCTAAACGAACTTTGAAAATGGAAAACTTTTTTCCTGACAGAAAGTAGGTATGACGAATGTAAGTTAAGAAGAGAAATTAATGACGAATTTTGGCAATAATTGCGTCTACAATTTTCAAGGAAGTTGTACCAAAATTATTAAGTAATTTAATGGTAAAAGTGCAATACAATTTTCAGACTTAAGTAAAAGTCTGTTGTATTAAAAACTACTTTACGGCACCACAAAGTACTCTTATTGTATCAAAAAGTTATCTTATTGTACCAAAAAGTTATCTTATTGTACCGAAGAGTACATTTATTTTACCACTGAATGTAGTATCACTAAGTGCACATTTATTGTACCAAAGAGTACATCTAGTGAACCAAACTCCGTACATTTATTGTGGCAAAGATTTTTTTCTGTACGAAATAGTACTTTTATGCTATTAAAAAGTAATTTTATTGTAGCGCAGTGTATTTTTGTTGTACCAAAAGTAGTATATAGGAATTCTTCTGTTCCAAATAGTACATTTATTGTACCAAAATATTTTTTTTTTTTTTGTATTAAAAGTACCTTTTCTGTGCCAAAAAATTGCATTTATTTTAACAAAGATTATTTTATTGTTGCGCAAAGTACTATTGTTGTACCAAAAAATACTTTAATAGTACCATGAAGTACATTTGTTGCACCAAATGCATGTTTTGTGACATAAGTAAATTTTGTTTACCAAAACGTAAAAATTACATTGTGTACGTACAAAAAAGTAAAAAAAAATAAGATTAATTAATTAAAAGAATTATTTAATTGTGCCAAAAAGTTATTTTATTGTACCAAAAAGTATTTCTCTGTACCGAAAAGAACTTTTATTGTACCAAAAAGTACTTTTATAATTTTATTGTACCAAAAAATAATTTTAATGTACCGAAAAGTACTTTTATTTTACCACAAAGTAATTTTATTGTATCAAAAAGTAATTTTTGCGTACTTTTATTGTACCAAAAAGTACTTTAGTTGTGCTAAAAGTACTTTAATTGTGCAAAAATTATTTTTATTATATCTAAAAGAAATTTATTTTTTGTTAAAAACGGAATCTTATGTGATTTTTTTGCTACTTATATTGATATTTTTTGTCAAAACAAAACAAACTTAAAGTTTTTCACCTTTGTTAAATGGTACAACAAAAGTATTGCTTGGTGCATTATAAATAATTTTAAGTATAAAAAAGAAATTTAAGGTACAATAATTTGTACTTTTTGGTACTATAGAAGTACTGTTTTGGATAAAAATAACTTTTTGGTACAATAACAGTGATTTTTGAACCAATAATAGAGATTCTTGGTACAAAAATTTAGTCTGGTACAAGAAAATTGTAATTGTACTTTCTGCTACAAAAAAGTACTTTCTGGTACAATAAAAGGTCTGCTTGGCGTAAATAAATTTTACTTTTTGGTACCACAAAAGTAATTTTTTTGTACAATAAATTTGGTATTTTTCCATTTGGTATGATAACATTTAATTTTGGTACAAACAAATTTTGAAAACACTTTTTTGTTCAAAAACCCAGACTCTAACGGTCTTTAGCTTATGTTTTGTTTCTTTACCAAAACAACGCCTATATGGTGTAAAAGTCTTGTTCAAAACAATCACATGGCTTGAAAAAATAAATCAAATACGCGTTAAACCATTGCCAGCGTAATAAAGATATTTTTTTTTGATAGAGTTTTTTTTTTTGATTAGTAGGGACACAGTTCACATTCTCTAGCACCGATGAATACATTTTTAGTAGATTTCCACCATGGGCTCTACAGATTGTTTTCACTGCAGACAAATTTTATCTTTTGTAGAGACCACAGGTTTTTTTTAAAAAATTAACTTTGCCAGAGATCAAATAAATAACAATACAATTCAAAAATCAAAACAATCGCACTCAAAAAAAACAAATATTAAATTTTTTTAGAATTCATCTTTTGGTCTCACATTTTAGAGCACCCTCTCAGCAGTTACTACTCTATACCAACTTTTCTTTTATTTCCCGCCGTTTGCGCGAAGATTGAAAACCATTTAGTCAAAAAATATCATTATTAATTTTTTAATAGAACTTTGCCGTAGGGAGAAAATCTATCAAAAGGTTTTATGAAGAGCTCTATAACAAACACACGCACACACAAATAGTCTCCACACTTTAGTATTTAAGCGAGAGAACTATCGCGTATAGTTTGTAGTAAACTCATGTAGAGCGCTCTACAGGAAAAATCTGGCTATAGTTTTTTCTAACTCAGTGGTGGACAGTTGGCCTTACGTCATGTATAGGAAAAGGCGATATTATTTTCTAACTCTAGCGCTTATCTCAGTAGTGGACACCTGACCTTACGACAAGTTCGGCAGTCGGTTTGGATACAATTTCTTGATATTGTATTCATACATGTTATGCCGCATATCAAAAATTTTCACAGGCAACTTATTTCGAGTATAATATTTGTCTCCAGTCCAGCCCGAAGGGGTAAATTCATGGAAAATGACAAAAATTTAATACAAAAAAATTTTTATCTCGCCCATATCAGTAACCAAAACCGATTGTATGAGTTAGTAATAGAGATACAACTACTGCAGCAGCACAGTCATTCCATTATCTCTCTCCTCAGCTAATGTCTGTCTGTACTCCATACACTACGTACGACCACTGCCATTAGCACGGCTGTTAACTGCTTGTTGCTGTCAGCTAACTCATAGCGATCTTAGTATCAGATGTTGTTGCTGTTGTTGGTGTTTTTGTTGTACAATTTTATTTGTTAATAACAATAATATATTTTATTTCGATGTTGTTTTTGGGGTATCGTCGTCGTACTGTATGCACATTGTGGAGGCCTGCAAAGAATTTCATTCAACAGCAGTTAAACAGTTTATCTGGCGCGCTTGCCTCCGCTTAACCATAGAGACTAGACTGTCTGTCTCTCGTCCTATCTGTGAATGAAACGTAATACTTTCCCACTCTTTTGCGGTTTGATATGTGCTAAATACTCGTACTCTTCATTACGAAGTAGTAAAAAAATATATATACAAAAATTTGTCAAAATTAGTGTAACAATCACAAGATAAAATACCAGTGGGTATGGGTAATAATTCCATTCTAAGGCGCGTTATTAAAATGATAGTTAATGTTAATGGAGAACGAATTTAGCAAACGTTTAGACGGTTCCGACAGTGCTTTCTTGTTATCTTTAGATCTTTAGACCAAAACAATAACAAAAAGTAATGAAACGTGTTTGTGTACAATCATACTTCTGCCCTCCGCATCGTCCACACAATTTTCACGGTTAAATAGTGTTAATTAATTACCAACGTGAATTGTCAATAGTTGATTGTTTTGCTTGAAGATAGTGTTTAAAATCTTACTAATTATATTTACAACATACAACTAAAAACCTATTAACATAACATCTCCAGGATACTCCAGCCGGTGCTTTTGTTCGAGCTCCCGCCAAATCTAAAGCCTCAACGAGCAAAACCGTCAAATCATCTGCCGCCGCCGCAGCAAGCAGCAAAACAAATGGTGTTTCCTCCACTAAAACGAAAAGACGTGTTAAGAAACCTAAAATCGAAATTGAATATGAAATGGAAACTGAAACAGACCGGCAAAGGATACATAACTGAGGTAGTAGTAGTTACGCTCGTAATACCAATTATCATGTATTTAGCTTAAAATAAATTCACCCCTCCCCTTTTATTACTTTAATTGTTTTATTTGGAAAAAATAAACATTCTTATTAAGATTTAAAAAAAAAACTACAAAACATATTAATTTTTTTATTTAGAACAACAAAGTGCCCCTTTAATAAATATAAACAAAACACACGCAAATACCAAGAATTTTATTGAATTTAATTAGTCATTTTAGAGTTAATTTATTATAAGCTTATTAAAATCTCAACAACAACAAATTGTAACATTTTTGTTCAAACCACAAAAAAAGTTGTCAAGTAAGTCTCTGTGTACTGCGTTTGCAACAGAATGTCGTTTAATGAACTCCCAGTTAAAGTGACTTGTACAAAAAAATATAATAAAATTAAAAATCGAGCTTATCTGTATTGATTAGGGTTTGTATTGTATTGTTCCAACCAGTCATAAAGAATGTTGGTCTAGTCACTGTCTACGTCATGTTGCAAATAGAAAATATTAAAATATTTATCAACAGCAATTCTACAAGATGTAACTTATTGATGTATAATGTGGCAGTAATATTTTATATGACTATTTTTAGGTAAAGTATAATGAAATTTTGGATTTGGTATTGGGTTCCAGTAAAGGCAATGGTCACAGGTGTAACAATCGTACGTTTCAATTAGATGAAAATTTTAAATTTAGTAAAAAAGAAAAACACAACTGAACTGAATGGTCTTGAAATATTAACAACTAAAGAGGCTACTTTTTTTTATTTTGCTTGAACGGAGAGACAATTAGTGGCAATAAAAAATTGCTGACTTTATTTATTGATTTTTTACGGTTAGCTCAGTTATCCCTAAATGTCTTTTAGTTGTGTTAAGGGAGGTTGCACGGAGGTTTCAAAATTATTGATCAAGCTTTTAGGTCATCAAATGTAGAATTTTTGGTGCAATTACTGATACAGTCCGACAAATAGTTCTTAAGTTAAGCGAAAATCAGTATAAGAAGATTAACTAAGATTAATTAACTAAGAAACATATACTACTATCAAGAAAGTTGTTTATTTATGATATTGCAATATTAGAATTGTACTAAATAAGGTCTCAAATTCTAATCAACATTATATTAGAATACCAAAGAGACAAAAACAGTTCACATTCACTTTTAATTAGCAATGTGTAGTTTTATTTGATCTGTGTAGGTTCGTACAAATTTACTCGTATCTCGATGTTTGCAACTAAATTTGGCAACACATTGACACAGCAAAGCTTGTTGCATTCGACATTGCAACCGGTTTCGGTGTTGTGTGTGTGGTATTTTGTATATGTTAACTGAGTGTTTCTGGCATCATGATGACGCGCTGGCGACGACTACGACAATGATGATGATTTGAATGAATTACTGCCACTCTAACCAAAACGGGGGGAAAAAAAATATTTACACACTCAATATTTGATTGTTATTTTTATTTACACTGTAAACAATTTTGTGGTTTTACTACTAGTATTACACCGTTTCCTCTTGTCCAAACACAAATATTGGTAATGGTAAATAATTTTATATCGTATGGTAAAACAGTTCGTATTGTTTATTTATATTACTATGAGAAAATTTATAAAAATTATAAAATTAAAATTATAGATGGACTGTCGCATGATGTTTGATGAAAAAAAAATCTTGAAAATATGCATATTTAGTAAAAATAAAAGTTTTAACTGTCACCCAAACATTTTAGTGTAATGTTAGAAACTGAACCCAACAACATACACATTATAAAATGCTGATGCAACATAAGTAATAACAGGGCCAAACAGCTAACATATCAAGTCCATACTTACTCGACCGTATATGAGTGGACTTATACTGCATACAATGAGGAATAATAAATTTTAAGTATGTGTGTACAGAAGTACACATGACCATGGGGTTGTGCTCTTCTTTTTTTTATTACGAGTTGAAATCATCGAAAGACTATGTAAGAGACTTTAACACCTCAAACTTCGTCCCAATCCTGGTGGTACAACGGTGAAGTATTTCTTCACCGGGATGGCTAGGTTATCAAACCTCCGCTAAGGAAGTTTAGGCTCTATTGAGTTCAAGAAGAAAGCGCCAGATGTAATTTGTTATATTACACTAACCTGCAGGTAATTCCAACATTAACTGCATAAGATTTTCGACAGCTATTTCAGTGCCCAACTGTCGTTGTAGGTGCTCACTCTTGGAGCTGAATCTCGAGCATACGAAGAAAACGTGTTCAACATATTCATTTAAAAGGTGTACTGACAATTCTGAAACGATGAATGTACTTTCTAAAAGCACCATGTCCGCTCGGGAATTGGATTATGTAATATTCAATATCCCCATGTTTCCTTTCCAACCAGCTATTTAGTTTAGGTATTAGCTTGTAAGTCCATCATCCTTTTGTCGTACTAGACCATCTTCTTTGCCAGGTATCCATGGTTCTCGCTCTGGCTTTCGCTTTCGTTGTGACATTTTCATGTATGCACGCGCATTCTTTTGCTAACAGGTTCACTGGCATCATTTCTGCCATGACGAACGCAGCTTCATCGGATACGATTCTGTAAGCACAGCATGCTCTCAGTCCTGTCAGTCTGTATACTGAGTTTAGTTTTCTGCAGTATGACTTGAATTTCATGCAGTCAGCCCATATAGGTGAGGCATCTAATATGATGCTTTTAACTACCTCCGCTAGAATCTTCCTTCTCTGGTATTTAGGACCTCTCGTATTCGGCATTAACCTGCAGAGAGATGCTGCAGACGATGTAGCCTTTGCAACGACGTAGTTTATATGGCTGCTAAATGGTAATTTACTGTCTATAATCATGACAAATACTTTAATGAATCCTTTGAAATGATTTCGTAGTCTCCAACATTTATATTTATACATTCTCTAACTCGTCGGCTGGATATGACGACAACTTCCGTCTTGTGGTCTGCAAGTGAAAATCCAATAGCCTTAAATCCAATAGTCTTAATCCCAACTGGTAAATTAAGTTGTAGGATTCCATTATCCATAACATTCCACAAGAGGGGACCAAGTACCAACCCTTGTGGAATGCCTCCGGTAAGCACATATCTCCTGAGGCCATTGTCCGTTTTATACAAAACACTCGATTTCTGAAGTAGTCCTGGATGATCGACATCAGGTATTGGGGAATATTTAGATTCTGCAATGCCTGTATAGTTTCCTTCCAGTTCGCAGAGTTGAAAGCGTTCTTCACATCTAGAGTTCAACGACACAGTATTTGTTTGATTGTCTTCTCTTATTTATTCCCTCTCTTGCTGTTCCCACATGAAGTTTAATAGCTTCTATTGTCGATTTAGATTTTCTGAAACTGAACTGGTATTCCGATAGTCCATTTGCTGTATCCACGCTCTCATGCAGTCTCTTACATATTATGCACTCTAGTAGCTTCCCGAACGTGTCAATGAGGCATATTGGTCGGATAGAAGACGGATCGTTCGAAGGGTTTTTACCCTTCGGCAGCAACACAAGTTTTTGTCTTTTCCATTTAAAGCAGCTATTGAATAGATCTACTAAATAAAAAAAAGTTGATTAGCTGTACAAAATGGTATAATTTATTATACCAAAAAATAAAATGTATTGTACCAAAAAGTACTTTTATTGTATCAAGATGTACAATTTGTTGTATCGAAAAGTACCTTTATTGTACGAAAAAGTAAAAGTATTGTTCCAAATAGTACTTTTATTGCCCCAAATAGTATAATCTTTGTACAAAAAAGTACTTTTATTGTATCAGATTGTACAACTTATTGTGCTAGGATAAGTTGTATTGTAACAAATAGTAAAATTTGTTGTCCCAAAAAGTACAATTAATTATACCAAAAAGTACTTACTTTACCACAAACTACTTTTATTGCCCCAAATAGTACAATTTATTGTACCAAAAAGTGCAATATATTTCACCTAACGTATTTTTATTGAACCAAAAGTTTTATTATTGTACCACAAAGTACTTTTATTGCGCCAAATAGTACAATTTATTTTATCTAGCGTACTTTTATTGTACCAAAAGTACTATTACCGTACCAAAAATGTACAATTTGTTTTACCTAACGTATTTTTATTGTACCAAAAATAAATTTTATTATTAAATAGTATTTATGTTGTACCAAAATGTAAAATTTTTACCAAAAAATATTTTTATTGTACCAGAAAGCACTTTTATTGTACCAAATAGTACAATTTATTGTATCAAAGAGTACAATTTTTAGTTCTGTATTTCTCAGGAAACGGGTTTTTGTACCAAAAAGTCCTTTAATAGTACTTTTATTTCCCCAAATAGTACTTTATTGTACCAAAAAGTACTTTTTTTGTACCAAGATGTATTTTTGTTATACCAAAAAGTATGTTTATGTACCAAAAATTATTCCTATTTTACTAAAAAATATATTTTTTGTACCATCCAAAATTATATACGTAAATGTATATAATATTTTTTTACTTATATTTATTTATTTATTTTCTAAATATTTTACAAAAATAAATTTATAAAATATTGGTTTTTTATTTATATTTAACGCATTGTAAATAATATAAAAATAATAAACATATATATATAATATAACAATAATATATGATATTATTATGTAAACAAAAATCTGCCTAAAAAGCAAAATGTTTTGGATTTATTAATGCGTTTCAACATATAAGCTTTGTTCTCTAGAGATATTCTCCACATTGTTATTTGCATCTGCTACACCTCATGGAAATGGTGTTAAATCAATTGCAGCAGCCGTGTAAAATGTTAAGAGCACAACAACAACAACAGCTAACTGCAAATTTAATTCGTTAACTATATGATTAATGATTCGGATAGAGCTGTCTCGACGATCATTGTGATGCCTTTTACACTTTGCCATTTAACACTTTTGGTTATAGGATTTTATTAAAATCAACACGAGACGGACATTCGTTTCTAAATTAATCATTCTATATATGAATGCATGAATATCTTTGGGACATACTTATATAGTATGATTACATTTTGTGATAAATGACCTTAAAAAGTTTTCAAAACATGCGTGAAAATAAATGAGATTAATGAAATTCAATAGAGCATCAAGTATTTAGCCTTTAATGAAATACTCTCGTCTCGTGATTCCCCCCGCAAGGTTTCGCTCCCAGAACCTACATGATGAACTCCATTCAAATAGTAGATATCGGTCACGAAATGTATGGCATGATTGGTATTATATTATTCGCTTACTATTATTTACAATATGTTAGCGTGATTAATATTTATGACATATTGTTTTAATATAAAATACATATGTAATACGTTCGTTTGTATTCGCATTTACTTATACACGTTTATATAACCAACTTAAATATTTTCCACTGCTTAAATTATAGAGTAAGCAGCAATTTGTTTTGCCACTTTTAACGAACTGCATCGATGACCTATGCCAGGCAATAAACTTATTTTAATAGTGGGCAGTTTTTTTTAAAGATATTTATAGTTGTTTTATAGATATTCTACCTAGTATGTATTTAACGTTAATGTAGTACATATATAAGATTCATGCAAGGTCGTATATGACATATTAAGGCGGATGCATGTTGTTTTCTTCATAAGTTTTGAGTATACAAATGGCTAGTTTGTATAATTACAAGTTCAATGGCAATGTAACAGTAAGCCATGTTAGCAAGTTCAGGGCTTTTATATTTATTTTATAACATATGTTTGGCATAATTGTAGATATATATACAGCTGATGATGTACCATTGTGCATCAGTTAGTCACAAAGGGGTCTGAAGATGAACTCGTCATGGAGTTCGAAACGCGTCATCCTAGTGCGTGACACACTGAATTTGACCAAAAATATCAAACAATAAATAATAGAACACTTTTCTGATCTTGAGCCGAATTTGTTGTATCACTTCGATACACTTAACGTAAATTAACATAATGTAATGTAAGATCGACTAACAAAAACACAAATACACATACACTGGCACGGCACGGCCTAACAAACTATATATGCTTAGTAGTTAGTAGTGAGCAAACACTGTATATGCTCAGTAACAATAGTAAGCTTAGTTTAACAACAAACCTTGTAAAAAAGCTTGAGTTTTGTGGTGAAAAGCCATGGTAAGCTTGAGCTTTGTGAGGTAAAAAGGGAATCGTGGGGATAAAATATCCTCCATTCTCATGTTTGATTGTGAATGGTCAAATTCATAACTATGCTGGACATTTTCGGCTGATATCTACTTCACATGCATATGTTTGGCATAATTGTAGATATATATACAGCTGATGATGTACCATTGTGCATCAGTTAGTCACAAAGGGGTCTGAAGATGAACTCGTCATGGAGTTCGAAACGCGTCATCCTAGTGCGTGACACACTGAATTTGACCAAAAATATCAAACAATAAATAATAGAACACTTTTCTGATCTTGAGCCGAATTTGTTGTATCACTTCGATACACTTAACGTAAATTAACATAATTTTATAAATTTTAAAAAGCATTGACTGTAAATTTAAGTTGAGTGCGCTATATCATGGATTCTTATCGGTAGTATCAAGTGCAAGGGGGTAGAGCCTTACACAAATGGTTTTCCTTCACTTCTAATTAGACTACAAATGATTTACTTTTTGGTACAACAAAACTGAAAAAAATGCTGGATCTGCAAGTCAAGCAGTTGCAGTAAACGTGGGTTGCTCAAATAGAGCGCGAACTGTATTTCCAATATTGCCGTTTTTATATAATAATTATACAATTTTTTTTTATTTCATTACACTGTCATTGTCACTGACAATTGTTTTAACAAGTTTTAAAGACATGACAGATTTTTGAGTTATAATGAGCCATTCTAACAAATTTGGTAGAATTTTAAGAGCTTTAATTAATTTTAAAAAACCTGTAGTTGGGTTTTTGGATAAGCCGTCTCTGATCAAGTTGTTTTAATGTATCAAGCTTGTTCAAGAAAAGAACTACAACTTGTCGAAAATCGTGTTAAGCTCTTAAAACCCATATGAAGTAGGAATAGCTAATGATAACTCAAAAACTGATGATGCAGTTCAATTTCCGATAGTGTAAAACCGTCGAGTCAGATCATGTCTTTTGTTTTCGACTACCATAGTGTTACCAATGATGATATTTTAATGCTTATTAAAACTTATAAATTCATTAACTGATCAGTTATAGTTTTTTTCTAAAAGCTTAACTTGTTTGGATCATACTTTTGTGTCAAGTCAGTTTTCTTTTAAATAGTGTTAACCCTTTAATATATACATATAAGTCAGACTTTTAATCGCTTGAACTCTTGACCGTCAGTCAATAATTCATCATCAAATACTCGCCCCTTGATGTCCATATGAAATAAGATTACAGACAATATTAGTAAATAGTATAATTTATTTATCGTTTTAATACACACTTAAAAAAGTTTTTATTAAATGCCTTATAAATTAATGTTTTCAATTTTCGTTCAGGAACAAAATAAGGAGAAAATAAAAAAACGCAAAATTCATAGTCGTTAAGAGAAAAAAAGTAGAAAAACAAAATTGTTTAAGTTTATTAATACACAGGGCAGGGCTTTGTTTGTTTGCTTTATCAATGTCTTACGAAAAAAAAAAATTCATTATCAATAAAAAAAAGGAATCATATTTTTACAGGAGAATTAGTTGTCAATGAAGATCAGTACCTTAATTATAAAATCTATTGTATGTTTTGTATTCAGATAGCGATATGGAGAGAAGTTTACAATTTTACTTTAAAATAAAGAGTGTTATCTCTGTAGTTTAAAGTAAAACTTTAAATATTGTTTCACGTTCAATATCAAAACCACATTTTAAATTACGAGTTGTTTACTAAAATGGTCATGATTTCAGTTGTCCCAAACATGGGCTTAAATAAGTTTTTCTTTTGGTAAATGAATAACAATTTAAGTGTGAGGTTAGAGATGTTGTGAAGGATTCGAAAGAAGAAAGGGATTGTTTTGTTTTTTTGGTTTTATGAAATTCAGATTGCTTTATAGTTTAAAAAAAAACGTAAATCAAAATAATCCTAAGAATATATATAAAAAGTTTAATATTCAGATTAAACCGAATGCTGTTGATCTCTTTTTACACTTGACTTTTTTTTTAGCAACACATGATATTGCTGCTGCAGCTGCTGCTTCTCAACACAACCCAATGCTCGCCGCTTCACTTCGCCCTTGCATACGCAAACACCGGCACAGCCACCGCCACATCACATCAGTCTGTGCTGGCAGCCTGTCTCAGCAGCACATAGATTTTCTCCTTGATCCATTCCTTGTTGTATGGCGCATATGTGTTGGCGGATTTCTGATACACAAGGCAACTGATGTCGGCCAATTGGTCCAGGAAATCGAACAGTTGGCTGATGTCGTAAGTGATGGTTGGTGTGTTGGGATTGATGCGTTTTAGGTGTTCCTCGTATATGCGGCACACTCCTTCCATACAGTCGTTGACACTGTCATAGTCACTGTATGTCCGTGTCTCAGGTCGCGAACCGGGTTGCACCAGCAAGATAGTGTGTGACATTTTTGCACTGTTCTTTAATTTGTCGTGTGTAGAATCTCACGTTTGACCGCACAAACAAAAATGATGCCCGGAGATTTTTCTAGCACTTCTTTTGGCACCAGAAGAACAAACGTTTGCCAGTCACCTGTGAGCCAATTAACGGAATTAGCACAAATAAATAACACTTCAATATCACTTACACTTGAGTTGTTATTTAAAGCGTCGAACTTTACTTATTACGGGCTGTTTTAGTTAATATTTATATTAATTAAATATAAAGCATCAAAAAAAAATTCGTCCCTTGTTGTTGGCTGTCAATATGTGGTGGTGTACGGCATTTTTCTTGTGTAACCAGCATTGCCAGAGTAGAAACGTTGGAAGTATACAACAGAGGTGTTTCGATTGAGCAGTATTTTATTATATTGATGGGGAATTGCCAGCACTTCGTCTAAATTCACTCGACGGTAAATGTTAGTGCACAAAATTTGTGAAAGATTAAGCATTTTCTTACTGAGGGATAGAGAGATAACAAAAAAAAAAAAAAAAAAAAAAAACACAATAAACTTAAAAAACTTAATTTCCCTTTGCACCCCATGAATGAGGTATGGGATAGCTCCTCGCGTAGTTGTGAATTAACACGCTTTCTATTTTTAGATTCACAACTAACGGCACCTACTTATTTATCGACGAATGCGAACGTCACTGTTTTGAGAAGCTCTTACTAGACACGACGATTGAATCGACGCTTAATACTGCGAAGTTGCTGTCAAACAACATTCGAGGGGAGCCGACAATGAAAGAAAATTTTTATTTATTTTTTTCTTTTAAGATGACTGGAGCCAGGTTTGAACCTGCGATCTCCCGCATGGTAGTCGCGTGTTCTAACCACTATGCCACGGCCGGTCTCACAATACTACAATTAAAAACAAACAGAAACAATTAAACAAGACAGAATGTCTTATGAACAATTCTTGGAACAAACACTAGTTTTTTAACTATTATTTTTTTCTCATTTTTTGATTGTGAATCAACAAAACCAAATATATATAAAATTTTTTTATTTAACAACAATTAATAAAAATACAAAAAACAACAATTAATAAAATATTTTTTTCGAATTATATTACCTTTTTCTCTTTTTAAATTGTTAAAAACCAGAAATAAAAATTAACCTTGTTTTTTAAACTTAAAATTAAATTATTTTATTTAAATTTTTTTTATAATTCATTTTGGCTTAAGTGCAGAATATGGGTCGGGAGCCCAATTAAAATAGCAAATATGTCATCTTCTTCGTCTTGTTCCCCAAATTTGAATTGTGAATCAACAAAATTTAAAGTATAACAAAAAAAATAAATATTTTTTTTCAAATTATGTTACCTTTTTCCCTTTTTTAATGGTAAAAAAAAACAAAACAGAAATAAACAATTAAACTTATTTTAAAACTTAATATTTCGTTCGTTCCCCTTTTTCATGGTCACCATAAATAACCCTTTATTATTTAAAATACCATATATTTAATTAAATCATTTTCTTTGTAAAAATAATTTTTTCGGTTTGTGTTTAATATAAATAAAATAATAAAAACATTTGTTCTACGAAAAAATCTTTGTAATGAAAATAAAATCTTATGTCATATAACTAAATAATAAAATATTTTTTTTTAAATATTAATGTTTATCATATTTCATGTTTTTAACTTGGTTTAAAAATTAACATTTAAACAAATTAATTTTTTTCAAAAGTATATTCGTTTTGCTTTTTTATGGTTTCCTTTTATTTTATTAAAATTTTTGTTATAATTTATTTTATACTGTGAATTTTAAAAATAACAAATATTTATTAAAAAAAAGTTTTTTTTTGTTTTAAGTAAATATTTTGGGATTGTTTATAATTTAAATAAAAATAAAATAATAACAAAAACATTTCTACAAAAAATCTTATTAATAAAGAAATTTTTTTTGAGAGCTTCTTAATAAAGGTTGTGTGTCAAATATTTAAACAACAAAATAATTTTTTTAAATATTATTGTTTTTTTATTTAATTTTAATTTTTTGATTTTGTTTTTTGTTGGCCTGTTAAGAATTATGAACTATAAAGCAATACATAAATTTAATTTTGTTTTAAAAAAATCTTATTTTTTAATAAAGTTTTTATCAGACACGTTAATTATTACGTTTTTCTAATTTTATATTTTTTATCACATGATTTTTTTCGATTATATTTCCTCTTGCCCCCCCCCCCCCCCCCCCATCCCTTTCAATGGATAAACAACAGAAGACAGAAAAATGTTTGTCTGTTAAAACAACAAAATTATGTTATTTTGTTTATCAATAAAAATATTTACTGTAAATTACCAAATTTCTGGGAATTTAAAATAATTTTTATCTTATATAAAAATTAGTGAATTAGGGGGGTAAAAACCGAGATTCCAAAACGTCACTTCTAGAAGTTGACATCAGAGTCAAAAGTCATCAAAGTAGAAAATGTCATTCTAAGAACATTGCTACGATCGGACTCAAGGTCAAGGGGCGCACAGTGGTATTTCGGCGGAAAAATAGGGTTTTTCAACTTTTCAAATTTCAAAATTTTAATGATTTGGTTTTGTAAAGAAATCTTTGGATAAGAAAAATTCAACAAGGTTTTTTATGAAAAGTGAAATTTTGTAGTTAAAAAACTAAAAGAAGTCAATGGAAAATTATTCAATGAAATTAGAAAAAAACATTACGAATTGTTCCATTAAATAGCATTAAAAAGAGTTCATAACTGTATTTTATATAAATTTGTTTCAATGACTTAGGTGTTATACTGTGTTTCCATTACCGAACAAAACACTTGTTTATCTTTTAACACCTCAACCCGTTTCCACTATGGTTGAAGTGTTTTGCAACACCGAATTTTCGAAGTTATTTTGACAGCTCCACACTCTATATAAACAAAAAATATCTTTGTAAATTGCTTGATTGAAAAAATTTTGTTAATTGTTAGCTCAAAAAATATGGAAAAACTTTTCTATTTTTTTCCATTGTATACGTTACAAGATATTGATATGGTGGCTATATTTTGTGACGTCAGCTCAACAGTCATACAACAATTTGTCGCCAAAAAATATTACGCAGACGAAGAATCTTTTGGCAAAAAATATTAACTTCAAGTCTCCAAGATGTTGGTAATTGGTAAGAATATATACGTGTTGCACAAGTTGTACAAATAAAAATTATAACTTATTTTTCGTAGGCCCATTCATCCTGTTTCTGAGAGCATGACTGCCAAGTACATGGAAATTAAGTATTTAAGAACAATTTTAGAATGAGTCCTCAAACATTTGAAGAACTATGTAAGCATTTACGGGGTATGAAGAAATCTGACACATGTTTCAGACAATAAATTCTTTTTGAAAAAAGAGTTGCAATTGCTTTGTATGCCTTAGGATCTTCTGCAAAATACAGAACCATTGGACAGTTGTTTGGTGAGTCTAAGATGACGGTCTGCAGAAGTTTATTGGCAGCTGAAGCCATTTGGATGTAACTGAGACACAAACAGACATTCAATTACATTTATAACATTTAAAGGATTCATTTTTATTTAAAAAGTAACTAAAAATTAATAAGTAATTCATTTAATTGAACATAAATACATAGTTATTATAATTACGATATTAACTCAAAATTAATGTACATTGGTAGTTTAAATGTTTCTTTAGTTACTTTCAATTATATTAGTTCTTTTGTTTTTTTTTGGAAATCTACGATTACATCTTTCAGTTCTCTGTTGACATCTGCTAATTTTTTTAATATTTCTTTTTTTCAACCTCTAAGTTAAACATTTTCTCCTCCCATTTTTTTTGTTCTTCTCCGTCTATTTCTTCATATTTTTCTAATTTTTGAAAAAATTTTCTCAAAAATATCATTTGTACTTTTTTTCCGGCACTACGTGGAGTACTGCCAGATGGTGAATAAAGTCTCTAAGATGATATGTTAGACATTTCAAAATTTTCTTCCATGGAAAACACAACTGGAGGTCAACAATCGTCGTCTAAATAATCGATTTCAGTGAACTGATTTTCAGGTGAAGGCATCGAACAATCTGCAAAAAATTACATTTGTATATATTTTATATTCATTAAAAAATTTGTATGAATAAATACTTATATATATATAATTTAACATAAAAACTCGCTTCTGTTTCCAATAGTTAAAATATAAAATATAATTTATATTTAAGGTGAGATTTTATGTATATTAATTTACGTTAGTGTATCAAATGATACATCAAATTCGGCTAACGATCAGAAAAGTGTTTTTTATTGTTTGATATTTTTGGTCAAATTCAGTGTGTCACGCCATAGGATGACGCGTTTTGAACTCCATGAAGAGTTCATCTTCAGACCCCTTTGAGATTTTAAAGTTACCATGAGTTAATTAGGTGTGCTAATTGTTTATTATATCTTACGCAAATAGCTTAAAACTTTGGATATTAGCCAAAAATTATTTTAGAAAATCAATCTCAATGTACAGTCCACATGCGTTCGTATACAAAAGAACGCCCTTACGTACGTGCTGTGTGCCAAAAATTCTGGAAGAAAAGTCGCGATAAAGAGTTTTTTTGAACAATATTTTCTTTTTTGAATTAATTTGCGAATCATTCATGCAATGAATTGCAAAATTTTGAATTAATTCTTTTCACCAAAAAATAAATTGAATAAAATTTTCTAATTTAAATAATGAATTGCAATTCATTTTCCAAATCATTTGAATTAAATTGATTTTGAATTTATACAAATGAATTGCAATTAATTTCAATTCATTTCAATGAATTAAAAAATGAGTTGCAATCAATCAATTTAAACATGGTGTTTGAAGTTAATTTTATCAACTTGTGTGGCCTCTAAAATTAAAGAAAAACATTTGCTGCATTGTATAACTAGCATAAACGCACACTCTCACTTACCTGCATAATAAGTTATCACTAATCTACACTTTTGTTCTTATTGCATATTCCACTTTGACGATTCAAAGACAGAAATTATAAGAACGGTTATTTCATGTTTATATGCTAAGTTGATAAACAGATTAAAATTCAATAAAACATGGTTAAAAATATCCCACAGTTCGAAACATTTATTTTGTGGATGAAATACAAACAAATATAATATAATTTAAACAAGTTATGTTTATTAAACACATCTTTGACCTGTTTTCCATAAGAGTATATAAAAATTATGAATAGGGGAACATAAACAGAACATAAACATGAATATTTGAAACAAATTTTTAACAAAAATTACAAATTAATTGAATAATTTGTTTAAATTAATAAAAAAATTTAAAAATAAGTCTTAATTTTACAAATAAAAAAACAAGTACAAATTAGTTAAAAAAATCTACTAGAATAATAAGACACTTTGTACTCATCGAACCTCCCAATAAACATTGTTGTAAGCCGGCTAATAAGTAAATGTTTTCCAAAGATTTTAGTTAGTTTTTCTAAATTAGTTTGCGAAGTTACAAAGCCTGCGATAAAGATTTTCCAAACATTGTGTTTACTTATGTAAGCTTATAGAAAATTTATTAGAAGTTTATATTGTTTATTGGGCTATCATACATACACACACACTAAAAGAAGAAACAAAAAACTTATTACCAATGGCACAGTTTTGATATACGCAAATTAAACCAACCAGCCAATTGCCCGACCAATAAAAGTGCAATAAATCAGACAACTTTATCCCCGCGTTCTAAAAATGGCTGTCACTATGTCTAAACAATCAAGGAGAAGAGCAATATCACCAGTACTCTGAACAGGATTTGTATAACCACAACTACGCCAATAACCTCAACATTATTTATGGCTACAACAGCGTTTTGGATAAGCAGCAGTTAATGCAGCAGAACACATCGATATCTGTGACGGTGAAGCCTTAAGACCTGGTTGCAGAGAGAGCAGGCAACTCAGCAGCAGGCCACAACATCGTCTAGGCCAAGCAGTTGTTGATGGCTGGCTCTGATATGCCAACAACATCAGCGATGGCATCGGCGGCAGTAGTTAAATCTGCAAATACTGTAGCAAATAATGGCAGCAGCCATACTGGAGAGATGCGAACTGAGTGAATGAGGATGTCTGAGGAGGGCCGGTATGGAACAACGGGTGCTTCTGGCTTGAATTATCAGAAATTTGAGCTGGAACCGTTTTATTTTTGCCTAAAGAATCAAGGCGTGAAGTTACAGCTGGTGGTCGTGATAGCTCCATTTATGTTTTACGTTGCCTTAAAATTCGCTATGAGCTACACACCGACGTTTAATTGTCTGCCATGAGCTTAGTGGATCGTTTCTTGGATCGCATGGCCGTCAATCCAAAACATATGGCCTGTATGAGTGTTCTTCTTAAGTGGCCAATTACAATTTACGAAACGTAGTTCATAAATTTGAGGCCTGAAGTAATAAAGAATTCCACACGCTTCGGTCTTCTGCGTGTGTTCTCCAGTTAGTCCTACCAGATGATGGCACATCGCCTACCACTTGGTCCTTCCAACGGAGTTTGGGTCTCCCTGCTCTGCGCCGTCCTTCTGGTTCGCCTTCAAACACCTTTCTCGCTGGTGCATTTACATCCATCCTGGCAACATGTCCCAGCCATCGAAGTCGTTGGATTCTGACTCTTTTAGCTACGTCGATGTCGTGGTAAAGCTCATACAGCTCATGGTTCATCCGATGGCGAAACTGGCCTTCGACACAGATAGGTCCATATATTTTTCGGAGTACTTTTCTCTCGAATACTCCCAGGTTTTGTATGTCCGTTGTAGTAAGCACCCATGATTCGGCACCATACAACAGAACAGGTAAGATAAGCACCTGGTACAGCTGTTTCTTAGTATTCCGAGAGAAGGTGGTGTTACTAAAGTGCTGCCGAAGTCCGTAGAAACATCTATTGGCTAGCACTATTCTCCGTTTAATTTCTTGGCTGACATTATTCATCTTGTTGACGGAAGATCCGAGGTAGGTAAATTCGTCGACTACCTCAAAACAATAATTGTCAACGTTCACGGTGCGTCCCCATCGAGACGACTCTTTGTTCGTCGAAATCATTATTTTTGTTTTGTCCTCGTTGACCGCTAAACCCATTTTTGCTGACTCCTTTTCTAGCGATGAGAAAACTGCAGTAACATCCCGCAGATTTCGGCCAATGATATCTATATCATCGGCGTAGGCTAGTGGCATGTGGCTTTTGTGGAATATGGTGCCAGACATGTTGATACCAGCCTTTCTCATCACTTTCTCCATAACTATGTTAAATAGTGTACAGGACAGGCTATCGCCCTGCCTGAGACCTCTTTCCGTGTTGAATGGTTCAGACTGATCCTTACCAATCTTAACCGAGGATTTGGTGTTGTCTAAGGTACATTTGCAAAGTCGAATCAGCTTTGCAGGAATACCAAACTCAGACATGGCCTCATAAAGCCTATTCCTTATCGGAGAGTCGAAGGCAGCTTTGTAGTCGACAAAGAGGTGGTAGGTGTCGATCTGCTTTTCATGGGTTTTTTCCAGGATTTGTCGTAAGGTGAATATTTGATCCGTCGTAGATTTGCCAGGTCTAAAGCCGCACTGATATGGTCCAATTAGTTTTTCTACAATTGGCTTTAGACGTTCACACAATATGCTTGAAAGGACCTTGTACGCAATTGGTAATAGGCTTATTCCACGGTAGTTCTTACATTCACTACGATCTCCTTTCTTGTATATGGGACATAACAGACTGAGACTCCAATCCCCGGGCATGCTCTCCTCTTGCCAGATGTTCTCCATGAGCTGATGCATGCTCCTAATCAGCTCCTCCCCGCCAGCCTTAAACAATTCAGCAGGGAGACCATCGGCACCAGCAGCTTTGTTGTTTTTAAGGCGGGAGATGGCCATACGTATCTCGCTCTGGCTCGGAGGTGGACAGTTAATACCATCGTCATGGATTGGAGCGGGGTCTTCTGGAGTGGTGTCAGTACCCAGTAAATTTCTAAAGTGATCTCTCCATATCTTCAGAACGTTATCCGGGTCCGTCACTAGCTGACCATCGCTGTCCTTGCAGGAGGGCAACCCTGTTCCACGCATTCTCGCTTTCACTCTCTTGTAGAATTTTCGGGCTTCGCCTCTACTTCGGAGCAACTCAGTGCACTCGTCCTGCCTCTTCTTCAGCTCCTTCTTTTTTCTTCTAAAAAGACGCGTTGCTTGTCGTCTCTTCTCCCTGTGCCGTTCACGAACAGCTCGCGTTGCCATTGGCTGCAGTTTCGCCCTGTATGCAGCAACCGTCTCTCTCGTGGCATTGCGACATTCATCATCGTACCAGGCATCTTCTTGAGACGGCTTTGAGTACCCAAGTACGCTTCTCGCAGCCCGTTCTAAGGAGTCGGCTATATTTTGCCACTGCGAGGTTATATTGTCAGGGGTTGGAGCATTCCGCAGCAGTTGAGTTAGGTGGTTGGAGTAGGCGTTTGCTACCTCTGTGGTCCGCAGTTTACCGATGTCCAGCTTTCGTTGTGCCTGGTTACGTACGTTTTTCGCCATGCTTAGCCTTGTGCGTACCTTAACTGCGGTAAGGAAGTGATCGGAGTCAATGTTCGCACCCCTAATCACTCGTACGTCCAGAACACTCGATGCGTGCCTTCCATCGACTACCACATGATCAATCTGATTCCTCGTCAATTGATCTGGAGATAACCATGTTGCCTTATGAATATTTTTATGGTCAAATCTAGTGCTGCAAACTACCATATTTCTTGCCGCAGAGAAATCAATCAGTCTGATGCCATTGTTCGACGTTTCGGTGTGCAGACTGAAATTTCCGATGGTAGGCTCAAATGCGGTTTCCCTGCCTATTTTAGCATTAAAATCGCCTAGTACAATTTTAATGTCATGGCTCGGGCAACGGTCATATACATTTTCTAGGCTCTCGTAGAACTCGTCTTTGTCCTCATCGCTTTTCTCTTCTGTCGGAGCATGGGCACATATAAGTGTTATGTGGAAAAACTTTGTTTTGACTCTTATGGTGGCTATACGTTCACACACCGGGTTGAACCTTGAGACTAGGTGTCGCAGTCTCTTGCCAACCACAAATCCACATCCAAACTCGTGCTTGTCCGCATGGCCACTATAGTAGATGTCGCACGTCTTCATGCGCGAGCACCCGTGTCCCGTCCACCGGATTTCCTGTAAAGCGGTTATGTCAGCCTTGTATTCTTCGAGGACTTCCGCCAGTTGGATAGAGGCACCTGGTCTATACAGTGTTCTAACATTCCAGGTGCATATCCTTAAATCATGGTCCTTAATTCGTTTGCGGTGGTCGTCAACATTTTGGGGGGTCCATTTTATTCTTTTCTTACTTCTTTTCATTGCAATCGGTTATACGTCAGTGGCGGGTTGCAAGCCCAGCGCACCACGTCGCAGTTTTCTCCTCCTGCCAGGATTTTATTACAGCCGCCCATTTTGGGTCAGACGCTGACCAGGGTACCGCTCACTCTGAGCAGACGTGCCTGGGTTTTAGGTTTCGCCCCTCACAGTTAGTCGTGCTCTGACGGGTGTCAGAGGCACGCTTCCAGGCGTCACCACGTGGAGGTACTCCGTCCGCAGTAATACTACGAATACGGAGCTCTGTGAGTAGACTTGAAGTGCAATTGGCAAGGATCACTCTGGGTTTGCCAAGTTAAACCGATCAGAAGCTTTACCTTGCATCACACTCCTGACGCCTGTATGAGTGTTGCCTCATTCCATTTGGCCATTAAATCATTAATAGTCAATTGCTTCGTTAAATTTAAAATGTTAGCACTTATTGGCAAATTTTTGGAATAAAATAAACTTTTTGTTGGACGCCAAGCACAGGTGTTTATTGTTATTGTAGAAATGTCACATTTTCGAGGTTGGTGATGCAAAAAACCCGGTAGTTTCCGAATACCACAGAAATCGCAATGTTGTATTTGCACAAAGCATGTTCGAAAAACTGCATTCGAACATGCTTTGTTCCAAAACATGTTTTTCGAGGTGTTATTCTCGCATGAAAAATGTATGGGAAAACATGTAGCAAAACATGTGTTTTTCGATAAAAACTTCAGGAACTTGTTTTTCTCATAATGGAAACGCAGTATTACACACTTTAACTTGGCATACTTGACTACAAAAGCGGCATGCATTTGTGCGATATTTTCAGTGTATTTGAAGGATAATATATTTCACGGAGGGTTGTTGGGGATATTCTCTTCTTTTGTATGGAGACAACACATGTTTAACTTTTGAATTAAAATTAATATTTTTAAACTTATATGAAATTTTTATATGATTCTAGACAGGGAAGAAAAACACCTAAAATCTACAAATTTCAATGGGCGTAAAATCTAAAGTAGGCGTGGCATCCCCAATATGTTAAATTTTTTTTCATAAGGAGAATTGAATCAAGAAGTGTCCCTAGGTCCAAAAATAAAAATTTTGGCAAGTGCAGTTATATGGGAGGTGGGTGTGGCAGTGGGCGGTTTTCCAAGAGTTTTTCAAAATTTCTTAGTTTAGCCCAGAGAAGTGTTTCTCGAAAATTTCATTGCTGTACGACCACTCCGTCTTCAAATTATCTTTTATTCTAACTAGGGGTGTCCGGCACAACTTTTTGTGTATGGGGTGCTACTCGCGCTAGGGTCGTGGCTTATGATTTGAGCCGGCCCCTCAAAAATAGTTTGAAATTTTTTGGCAATTTCACTTAAACTAATTTAAATCGACATTCTATTTCTTTTGTTTGATCACTCACTTTTCATTTCAAACGGTACATTGCGCGCACACCGTTAAAACTAAATAACTTTGGTTACCCTGTTCTCTACACTCTGATCTCACAACGAACAACGTGAACAAAACAAACATTTGCACACTCACACATACGTGCACGCAACAATGCTCTCAGGTGTATTCAGTCAGACAAACAAAAACAGCTGATGAACCGTCATTTCGAAACAACCAAAACCTACTGCTTTTTTTCTCTCACTCAGTTATCGCGACAACTCCATCAATATTGTTGACCACCACAGCCATCGTGATCGGTGTAAAGAAAATAACAACGTTGAAAACAATTTATAATTAAAATTTTCAATAAAAAGCAACCAAATACATAATAAAGTGAAAAGGAAATCAATAATAAAAGTTAATTAAATTCTTATTGGCTGTATTGCAGAACACCAACAAATTTGTGCAAAATTGACAAAAAAAACATCAAAAGAAGAGAAAAAGAAGTAACCGAGCGTGGTGATGTTGTCTTCGTTGTTATTGTTGTGTTTTGTTATCCGCTTCTTCTCGCGGTTCTTGTAGTACGAGTGTACGTACGTGCGTGTGACAACTAGTTGAGTCTAATTAGAAGCAAGAAAGAAGGCAGACAGAAATGTTTATAAGAAAACGTACAAACAACAAAGTGTAGTTTCAAGTCAATAAAATCATAATAAGAATAATAAAACCGTAGCAAGATAAGTTAAAGAAACCGGTGGTTACGAAATTTCTATAAAATCGTTGAGTGAAAAATAAAAGAAATACCCAAATAATATTAGAGTAACAAAAAAGAAAAAGTTAAAATTGTTATTTATTACTCAATAATCGCTAAATATTGTGCGTTAACTTGCAACCTACGTATGTGCAACGTTTTCTACGGGTCAAAACCTGGATGTTGTTGCCAAATGCCACAGGTGGTTGCTCAATCCATCAGTTTGTTTGTTCGGTCGATATTTGCCACTCACCGTGGTCTCTGGTGGTGTTGGTACATTAACGTAAATGCATATGTGTGTGCCGCAGTTTACGTCGGTTGCGATTTGTTTTGATTCCACGTCGGGTAGGCCACAAAGTTCAATGGTCTTTGAGTGCCGGTAAAACTACTCCTCCTACTCCTGCTAACGCGGTAACCGTGTGCGTTCTTAGATAAGTGTGACTCGATCGCGCGGTTAACGTCGTTTAAACGCGAGTGCATTCGTGGATTACGAAAAAATTTAAGAAAAATACCAATCGCAGTTTTGTTGTGAGAAAGTCTAGAAATATATTGCACAAAAAGCCCCTTTTAGTTCTTCAACAAGTTCCCGCCATTTTGCGTGTTTTGTTTTGTTTTTGTTTCTGTTCTAAACACATGAAATTTCCCATGTTTTCCTCTTCGTCATCATCAACAACATCGACTGCCTCAACCAGTAAAGTAAAGGCCAAGGTGGGTGAATGAATATGTTTTTAAAATTTGGCAAAAGTGCAGAATATGGGGCAGGAGCCCAACAAAAAAAAACCCACTCCCCCCAAATACGCCCCAAAACACTAAAATCAAAGTCAATGTTGCCGCTAAGGCCCGGGGGCCAAAAAATGGGCCCCTTGGGTTCTATGATGACCCCCCACGTTTGGGTACTTAAATTAAAGATATTTTCGAGACCAATCCAACGGTGCTATATTTATACCAATACCAAAAAAAGTTTTTTTAAAATGTGAAAAAAACATGGAAAAAAATTAGAAAAATTTAAGGAAATAAATTGAAAAATTAAAAAAAAAAAATAGAAAAATTAAAAATCGACCAATTTCTAAAATTTTTTTTTCTGAAATACCCCTCGAAAATTAAAAAAAATGTGGGAAAAATAATGGAAAATTAGAAAATATTAAGGAAATGAATTGAGAAATTCAAAAAAAAAAAGAAAAAAAAATAGAAAAATTAAATGATATAAAAAATTTTAAAAATAAATGGTCAATTTCAAGAAATATTTAAAAAAATTCAAGAAAAAGTGAAAATACAAATATTTGAAAAAAAGAAATCAAATTGAATAAAATTTGAAAAAGAAATTTTAAAAAATTTTTTAAAAAGGGAAAAAAGTAGAAAGATTGATGAAAAATTTAATAATATTAGAAAAATTGAAAAGAAACATATTAAAAAATTTTGGCTGAAAATTGTGCTGTTGGTCACAATTCAAAAAAGAAGAACAAATTCGGAAAGGGAAAGGGTCGGTTGTCAGTGGGGTTGTGGATTTTTAAAGGGGGAAATTGGTTTCTGTTGCGAATTATAAAAAAATTATTCTAGGGACCACATTACTCAGAGTCTGACGCCACTTCAATGGAGGGACATGGGCTCAACCGGTTATATATATTCACCGCGATTCTACAGAATACAATAAAAGGATCAATTCCGCAAACTGATAATTTTTAACTATTATTGGAGTTATTTACTGTTGTAACAAACATTTTGTGACAATAGAGCACTTACATCATCAGTAAATATGTTATTAAAAATTTAAAGAGGTGACCAGATCTTTTATAAAATTTCGCAGTCCGTTTATTCATAAATTAAAATAATATAAGCTTCTAGTCAAAATATTTTTTTTCCAACTTTTTTTATCATTCGCGGTGGACCTTTCTGTGGAAATACTCATATGCATGTTAGGGCGGAGTGAAATTTTTTTTCAATTTTGCATCTTCTGCGCGATCTTTTTTTCCAAAAATAAGTTATTCTGCTAAGTGAAAAAAAAATAATTTAAATCTGATTGTTTTGAAAATTCAACAGTAGATGGTTATTTTAAACTAAGGGTTAATAAAAGCTGTAAAACTCGTTTGTTTATCTTTTTCGCCTTTTTCAATTGAACATTGCTAGCTAATAATCCGAGATGGATGTTCGTGGATTGAGTCTTACAAGCTACATTCCGGTCTGTGATGGGATGCGGTCCATGAGTGTTGTCCACTAGCATGCCAGTCTCACGAACTTTTTCCACAAACTTCGTCCACAGCATTCAATTTGCACATTGGTCGGATCTGTAAAAATTTGGCCTTAATATGAAGGAGACATCCAATGGGCATAAAACATGGTAAAAAGGGAGTTTTTGATCTCGATGATTTCGAACCCGGAGTAAAAACTTTAAAAAACAAAAATGTCGGACATTTTTTCAAAAAAATGTATGCATTAAACTAATATTGTGCCTGAATCTACCTGTATCGAATCTGGAGTAAAATTTTGAAAAAGAAAATGGCGGAATTTTTTTTTCAAGATAAGGAATTTTTTTTTTTTTTCAAAAAAAGCTTGAATATAATTTTTTTGTGCCTATGGGTGTTATTGGCGTCGCTGATTTTGAATCCGGAGTCAAATTTTGAATAAACAAAATGACGGATACAAAATGGTAGAATTTAAGTTGTATTTTGCGTATAGGGATTTTTTGGGGTTACTGATTTCGAATCCGGGATCAAATTTTGAAAAAAAAAACAAAATGGCGGATACAAATTGGCGGTCAGTTGAATTCCAGCTTTTTTTGAAAATAATGTCCGCCATTTTGTTAATTTCAAGTCGACCCCAAAAACCCCTTAGTGTTAAGTTTAATTCATATCAGAAATCTCCTTAATTTGCGGAATAATTTTTTAAAAAAATTTATCGAGTAAGGATAAATTCAAAGGGAAAATAAGGAAAAAAGGCAAAAATAGGCATTTCGTTAGAGGAAATATAAAATGTTAACGTAGCGATAAGGATTTGCTAATGTTAGTTAATTTAACATAAGTTTAAGTCCAAGAAACTTCAGGAATTTTCAAATTATGTGCTTTTTTGATCCTCTTAAAAAAACCCCTATTTTATTGAAGCAAAAACAGAAAACTTTGTATTGAATTAATTACAATTGAAGTACAATATTTGACCATTCACAAAAAAAATTATACTATTATTGTTTTAACTGAAATCTACCGTTAGTTATCACTCACTACATTTTGCCTTAATATTTTATATGACAAATACCCAAAACATAAGTCATCTTTAAATGGCTACAGCATAACGGTAAATTATAACATGGACAACATTTTTGTTTTTTCTTCTTATTTGGAGTGTATACTAGATATAAAAACAGAAAAATTACGAATTGGACAATTTTATTTTTTGAATTCCTGCCAGAAAATTTCGATTTTCGACCAATGTGCTGTAGAAATAAGTTTTCATTATTTCCCAATGTTGTTCAAACGTTAAGCGCAACATTTCGTTTTGAGGAAGTATGATTATGACTTTCTGTCATGATTTCGTTAAATACACCATTAAACTAGTTTCGAAAATGTCTTTAATTTCAGAAACCGCAAATAGGGGTTTACCATAGAACCCAAGTGGCACTAGCTTTCTTAAAATTCATATACACAACCGATTTTGGATACAATTGTTTTTTGAAATATTTTTTTATTATCAAAATGTCTGAAAAAAGTAAAATTTTTCATATTCCCGCTAATTTCATATTAGCGATAACCACTGCACCCATTTCATCTATAACTTTCTCTAAATATCCTTACAGATTCCTTCGGAAACTACTACGCCCACTTTACGTTGCCTTCTAAATGGTCCCTTTCGTGATTTACACTTTAGCGTGACCGATCATCGCATAACGCCCGTTCATGATGTGGTGTTTTTGGATGACGTGGATAATCCAACTGTCACACCGCTTCTCTACCGCCCAAAACGTTCAACAAGTCCTGAGGATTGCGATAAAAACAACGATGAAGCTGGTGATGGATTTTATATCTTGTAAGTGACTGTTTTACAAACATAATGTCTTTAGAATAATCTGATATGATTTTAAATATAATATACATATTCCTTAATTAATAAGTTGACAACAAAAGTTAGAACTTAAAATCATGAATCATAAAATAATAAACTTCGTGTGCCTCGCTTCCTAAAAGAAATGAAAATTATTTTTTGTGTAAAAAATTAACATAAGGAAATAATTGTTTTAATACGCACCTACATAACAGGTTTAAATAAAAACTACTTTAATACAAATAAAATATAAACAAAATAATACTCGTAGTTTTTGACAAAAATTAGAAATTTCTAAAAAAATAAAAATATTTTGAAAACTTAAATTTTTTCCGATCAGAATATATAAAGATGTTTTAATTTTTTTTTAATTTAATATTCTATCAATTCTATTGGCAATTATTTATTATTGCCACTAAGTTTTAATTCAAGACTTGTGAAATGTATTATATGAAATTATTTAATTTTGCAAAAATCATTATTAGAAATTAATTTTGTTGTCAATTTAGAAATGAGCTCAGAGTTTAGAAAATACATATTTGTATTATTATATATTGTTCTTTGTTTAGACCATCAGACCTCTTTCGAGAAATTTGAGTTTTGCCCGTGTTCTTATTAAAAACTCGCATACAAATAGTAATTAATAACAATTTATCACTTTCGAAATTACTATCAGCTTAAGCCAATATCTTTAACCGATCATCATTAATAACTATTAAATCGTCATAATACTATATAATCTATCACACACGAACGAGACAATCCACTCTAAAACACACACACATAAATCATCTTTGCTTTAGCTTAATTTCTGACAATTGTATCATTCATTCATAAGCTGTCACTCAAGTGTCAATATTTTTATTCTTCCTCAAATATTGACACCTGTTAATGTTAACGCTCTCGTTCGCATAGATAATTTATAGATGATTAATTTATCCAACAAATGTAAATAAACAAATTATGATTTAATACTCAAATGCCGGTCATTTGATATTCTATAGCGACAACCGGAAAAACAGATAACAGCCAATGAGGGGCGTGTGAACAAAAAGCAAAAAAATAAAAATAAAAACACACAGCTGCTGGCACCGTTTCAAAAAACAAAAACTGAGACTAAAATAATTAAATAATTTCCGATATATATACATAGTATACGAATAAAACGTCACGCTGCTAGTGTTGTTATTGTTTTTCCCAGCTGATAACGAGTCACTTTGACATAAGACTACAATAACACACACAAAATAAATTAAGTATTTTGTATATAAACAATAACAAATGAAAAAAAAAGTAATTTATAATATATAATTCATGAGTACAAAAACATTTAGGAAACCTGAATGAATCAACAGCATTAACTTAATGACGTATTTATTCAAACGTATACGAATATTTTTATTCACACTGGATCACGTTTTCATTTTGAAACTCGCTACACACAAGTGGATGGTAATACCTGACCTAGGCTAAGATTTGCTCATGTGGGTTAGTTGAATATTCAATATGTTATTAAAGAGAGCTAAAGCTATGATGATGATTATAAAGGTATTCTTTAGGAAAAATTTTTGGTTACCATAATTTTTATGTAGTTATTTAATACAAGAACCATTCCAAATAAGTCTTATGTTATGTGGGGCATTTCACATGAAGTGGAAAAAACATAAAAAAAATTTAATCCGAAATTAACTTAAAGCTTACTTATGTGAAACATTGATGAACTTTATTGGAACATCAAAAAGGAGTAGTCAAATATTCAAGTAGGCATAATAGAGTTTTTTTTTACTCTTATACCCAAACAATGTATTCCAGCTGACGCCCCTAAAAGCCAAATGGTATGTGTTTGTTATTATTATTATTAGCCTTTAAAACAACTTGACACATATATATATTTATATCTTAGTGCCTAAGTCAGAGGCCGAAATGATGAAAGATTTCCATTCGCTTCGATCTTGTGCCAAGTCCTACCAAGCAGCGTCAGTGATTCCTCCACCTGGTCCTTCCAACGTAGTCGCGGTCTCCCTCTTTTGCGCCGTCCTTCGAGGTCTTGATAGAATACCTTTCGCGCTGGAGTTTCCTCATCCATTCTCACGACATGGCCTAGCCAGCGTAATCGTTGCACTTTGATCCGCTTGACGACATCAATGTCGTGGTATAAGCTCATGGTTCATCCGAATCCTAAACTCGCCGTTTACGCAAATGGGTCCATATATTTTGCGGAGTATTTTTCTCTCAAACACCGCCAGATGAGCTGCATCTGCCTGTGTAAGCACCCAAGATTCGGAAGCGTACAACAGGACCGGTAAAATTAGTACCTGGTACAGCTGGACTTTGGTAGTTCGAGATAGGGTGGTGTTTATAAAGTGCTCGCGTAGTCCAAAGAAACACCTGTTAGCAAGCACTATTCTCCGTTTTATTTCGAGGCTGACACTGTTGTTCTTGTTCATGGCGGATCCAAGGTAGATAAATTCATCCACTAACTCAAAGCAATAGTTTTCAACGTTCACGCTGCGTCCCCAACGGGTGGACACTTTGTTCGATGATACCATTAACTTCGTCTTGTCCTCATTCACTGCCAAACCCATTTTCGCTTACTCCCTTTCAACTGATGTGAAAACAGCTGTTACCTCTCGCATCGTTCGACCGATAATGTCGATATCATCGGCATATGCGAGCAGCATGTGGCTCTTATTAAATATGGTGCCAGACATGTTAACCGCTGCTTTCCTTAACACCTTCTCCATCACTATGTTGAACAGCATACATGACAAACCGTCACCGTGTCTAAGACCTCTCGTCGTATCGAATGGTGCAGATAGATCCTTGCCAATCCGAACAGAGGATTTGGTATTCGTAAGGGTACACCGGCAGAGACGAATTATCTTCGCAGGAATACCGAACTCAGACATGGCTTCGTATAGTCGATGCCTGATGGGACTATCGAAGGCAGCTTTGTAATCGACAAAGAGGTGGTAAGTGTCGATTTGCTTCTCATGGGTTTTCTCAAGAATCTGCCGTAGTGTAAATATCTGATCCGTCGTGGATTTGCCTGGTCTAAAGCCGCACTGATAAAGTCCAATCAGGTTTTCCACAATTGGCTTTAGACGTTCACACAGTATGCTAGACAGGACCTTATACGCAATGGGTAAAAGGCTAATTCCACGATAGTTTTTACACTCAGTACGGTCACCTTTTTTGTAGATTGGACATAGCACACTGAGATTCCAATCCTCTGGCATGCTCTCCTGTTATGAGCTGTTGCATGCTTAAAACAAGCTCATCTCCACCCGCCTTAAACAACTCAGCTGGAAGACCATCAGCCCCAGCGGCCTTGTTGTTCTTCAGGCGGGATATGGCAGTTGTTATCTCAGCTTGGCTCGGAGGTGGACACTCGATGTTATCATCTAGGATTGGTGCACAGTCTTCATCAGCCGAGTTTTCACACATCAATAGGCTGCAGAAGTGATCTTTATATATTCTCAGTACGCTCTCGGAGTCAGTAACGAGATGACCATCCTTGTCTTT
Organism: Muscina levida; assembly: GCA_964034835.1. Taxonomy (NCBI): domain Eukaryota; kingdom Metazoa; phylum Arthropoda; class Insecta; order Diptera; family Muscidae; genus Muscina; species Muscina levida. The sequence continues at coordinate 62,849,379 of OZ035882.1, forward strand.
ACAGGAGGGAAGACCTGTTCCATGTACCTTTCCTTTTATCTTCTGATAGAATTTTCGGGCTTCACCTCTGTTCCTGTAATCTTCAATACACACATTATTCCGCTCCTTAAGCTCTCGTTTTTTTCGCCTGAAGAGTCGAGTCGCCTCCCGCCTCTTCTCCCTATACTTTTCATGAACAGCTCGCGTTGCCATTGGCTGCAGTTTGGCCCTGTATGCAGCATCTTGTTCCCGGGTGGCATCGCGGCATTGGTCATCGTACCAGGCATTATCGTTAAAGGGCTTCACATACCCTAGTACGGACCGCGCAGTACTTTCCATCGAGTGGGCAATATGTTGCCATAGCGCGCTAGTATTTTCGGGAGTTGGAGCATCAAGAAGTAGTTGAGTGAGTTGGTCAGAATAGGCGTTGGCTATCTCCGCGGTCTGCAGTTTAGCGATGTCCAGCTTTCTCTGTGCCTGGTTACGCAGGGTTTTCGCTCTGCTTAGCCTAGTACGCACCTTCACTGCAGTGAGGTGGTGATCCGAGTTGATGTTCGCACCTCTGATCACTCGTACGTCTAAGACACTTGACGCGTGCCTTCCATCGATTACCACGTGATCAATTTGGTTTCTCGTTACTTGATCGGGAGATATCCACGTTGCTTTGTGAATGTTTTTGTGGTCAAATCGTGTGCTGCTAATTACCATGTTCCTTGCTGCAGAGAAATCAATCAGTCTGATTCCGTCTTATGGTGGCCTTTAGTCTTATGGTGGCGATTCGTTCACTGACAGGAGTAAACCTAGAGACCAGGTGTCGTAGTCTCTTGCCGACCACAAATCCACAACCAAACTCATGCTTTTCCGCGTGGCAGCTGTAGTACACGTCACACATCCTCATCCGCGAGCATCCATATCCAGTCCACCGAATTTCCTGTATAGCAGTAATGTCAGCCTTATACTCTTCGAGGACATCCGCCAGTTGAATAGAGGCACCTGGTCGGTAAAGAGTTCTAACATTCCAAGTGCATATTCTCAAATCATGGTCCTTAAAACGTTTGCGGTGGTCGTCAACATTTTGGGGGTTTCTTTTTCTCTTATTTCTCATTTTATTCACTGCCATTATACTGGTGGCGGGTGGCAAGCCCAGCCCACCAGGTTCTGCATTTTATTCCTACTGCCAGGAAACATTTCAGCCGCTCATTCTGAGGCAGACGCTGACCAGGAAGCCGCCCAATATGGAACAGACGCTATGGATTTTCGCAATTTAGTTTTCGGAAGATGTGGGTTGCTAACCCTCGTCTCCTAGATTGGTAATACGGCTGCTATCTGCACGTCCAATCCCACGATGCAACCATGCTTCAGCGGTTCAAGCCTACTTTCCTGAGACATCTCTTTGACCATTCAGGATACATGGTTGTAATGCCTTCTAACTTTAGCTAACTTCTAAGCGGTTGCTTTGAAGTCATTGCCCAGGGAATACTTGGTCTAAGACCGGAAGTAGTTAGCTGCTTGGACAGTGCCACAAAGGAATCGATTCTGGTCACTCCCAAGTGAGTAACAATCAGTAACTTTCCACCTCTGAGCAAAGTCCCATTTGTAGTTAACAATAAATTATAAAACTTATGTTCAATGGTGGATATATTGCCCATCATCAGTTCCTTCTGCCACTAAACTTTTATCTTATAAGGATTGCCTTTGCTATGTTGTCCCTATTCAACATAGACGGGTCTTTTAATGACAGTCAATTGAATGTTGTTAATTTTGTACTGGCCAAAGTGTAATTCGTGATCATTTTAAATTTATTAGGTGTACAAATAAGTTTCCGCGGTTTTTTATAAAAAATTAGGAATTAATTGTTAAGGAACAGTACATTACGTTTTATTCAAAGTATTTTCCATCATTTGCCACTACTTTTGCCCATCTTTCTGGCAACATTTGGATACCCCGTCGAAAAAACTCTTCATCTTTTGAAGCTATCCACAAATCTACCCAATTTTTTGTGTCTTCATATGATGCGAAGCGCTGCCCAGACAAACCATGTGCCATCGACCGGAACAGGTGATAATTAGAAGGTGCTAAGTCTGGTGAATACGGCGGGTGGGGTAAAACTTCCCAGTTGAGTGTTTCCAAGTATGTTTTTACCGGCGCCGCAACATGTGGACGAGCATTATCGTGTAAAAGAATAATTTTGTCGTGTCTGGAGTATCAACGGGCGCGTTTTTCCCTAAGTGCCCGACTCAATCTCATCATTTGTGTTCGGTAGAGAGCTCCAGTAATGGTTTCGCTTGGTTTGAGCAGTTCATAATACACGCCACCAAGCTGATCCCACCAAATACACAGCATGAGTTTTTTTCCATGAATATTCGGCTTAGCTGTCGATGTTGATGGTTCGCCGGGCTTAACCCATGACTTTCTCTTCTTTGGATTATCGTAGTGAATCCATTTTTCGTCACCAGTGACTATACGATGCAAAAAACTCGTTTTTTTTTATTCCTGGCAAGCAGCATTTCACTCATGCATAATCGGCGTTCAACGCCTCTCGGCTTTAATTCATATGGAACCCAATTTCCTTGTTTTTGAATCATTCCCAACGATTTTAAACGATGTGAAATTGCTTGTTGAGTCACTTGTAATGTAAGTGCAAGTTCTTTTTGCGTTTGGGACGAATCTTCCTCCAATAATACTTCTAATTCCATGTCTTCGTACACTTTCGGCCTTCCACTGCGTTCTTTGTCCTTCACGTCAAACTCACCGTTCTTAAACTTTTGAAACCATTCCTGACAACTTCTCTCACTTAAAGCAGCTTCACTATATGCTTCTAGAAGCAATCGATGCGCCTCAACTGCAGATTTTTTCAAATTAAAGAAGTAAATCAAAAGTTCCCGCAAATGATGCTTATTCGGCACAAAACTTGACATTTTTGCACGAAAAAAATTACGTGATGCTGATTCGGAATCACTAGTACTTTAAGGTTATGGTGTTGCCGGATGATGAAACTTGGGATATTACGTTTTACATCTAACAATTTCTTCATAACCTTCTGGTGGGGCCACCTTTTGACAAACCGCGGAAACTTATTTGTACACCTAATATATTCGATGACAATCACGTGACAGATGTGTAATTCGAAACTTGGCTTGTCCCAGACTGCATCACAGTATCTATTCAACTACATTATTTCGATGATTTTGTGTTTATCTTGTGTGATGGCTTGGATATTTTTGTACATCGTGCTTGCATAGGCACAGGCGCTTTATTTGAAAACTCTCAAGGAGAATACTCCCATCGATGAAGTAGAAATCTTCTTGCAATGTGATTTTGGAAAAGTAAAGAGTATGGGGAGGGAGCACAAAAAAAAAACACACTCGCCTCCACACCCCAAATACGCCGTAATACAAAAAACAGGTCATAGCTGGCGCCGGGGCGAAGGGGGTCAAAAAGCGGCCACTTAGGTCCTAAGATGATCCTCTGTATACGGGTACTCAAATGAAAGATATTTTTGTGGCGAATCCAGTGTTGTAAACTTCAAGACCCTATGGATCCCAAGGACTCTCTTACGCCTATCTTAAAAAAATAGGATAAGGCAAAAAACATTATAGGTCTTTTTTTAAAATCGCTGCGAATTTTTATTTTATTTTAAATGCGTTCAAAATGATAACACAGTGATACAAATGTGAAGGATACAAATAAACAGGTTCTTACTTCGTTAAGTTATGTTTTTATAGCAAATTTAGTGAAATTACGATATTCCTAAAATTACAAGTTCAAAAAATCATCAAAAAATCGTCTTTTCTTCATAAACCTTTTCACCATTTATTAAAAAAATATAAATAAATTATGGCTTTTTAAGTAAAAATTATGGAGAAAAAATTTGCACATTTTAATTTTTTCAACATTCTAAGTTGATAATGAGGCAGCATTTGAGTACCCGCGTATTGGGGGTCATCATAGAACCCAAGGGAGCCCATTTTTTTACCCTACAGGGCAGCTTGGGTCCAGCGCCAACTCTGACCTTATATTCCGATGTGAACAAGTGTAAGTGACACAAGTCTTAATTGTGAGCGGAGTGGACTGTATGCGGGGGTTTCTTCTTAGTATTGGTGCGGGGCGGGGGAAATAAGTTACCAAACCTTAGAAGAGTTAATTTAAACTTTATTCTTCGAATAATTTCTCGCGATGAGAAATTATGGAGAATAAGTTTAGCGGGACCGGCCGTGGGATAGTAATTAGAACACGCCACTACCATGCGTCCATGCATCTTAAAAAAAAACAAAAAAAAATCTCTTTCATTGTCGGCTCCCCTCGAATATTGTCGACAGCAACGTCGCAGTATTAGTGTCGAGTCAATCGGCATGTCTAGTAAGAGCTTCTCAAACAGTGACGTTCGCATTCGCCGATAAAGAAGAAGGTGCCTTTAGTTGTGAATCTAAAATAGAAAGCGTGTTAATTCACAACAACGCGAGAAGCTAACCCATACCTCATTCGTGGGGTGTAAAGGGAAATTAAGTCAGTAAGTTTAGCGGGAGGAGAGAAATCACAATGATATATTGGGTTAGAGAAGTGTTAGAGTTTATTTAAGCGGGAGAAGGGCTGATGCTCACATTTTGACTTTTGCTGCAAGAGAAACTATTCATATTTTTTGTAACATTAAAGGAAGCTTAATTCTAGTAGTTATAGTACATATGTCAAATGTATTGACAGTTAACTTAAAAACATTTTAGAACATATCGATAATTGTTGACAATCTATAATTAAAAAAAAGATAATTCACAATTTATAATTCGTGTTGTAAATTCATATAATAATTTTTCTTAAAATAAATCAAGTCTAAATGCAAGTTTAGACACGATGTTTGGGGAAGAAGACGGCAGAAGTGTATAATATAGGGCGGGATTTTTGATCGTTACACCAAAAAGTTCGTTTATTACACAGTACAGAATTTTTCAGCTCATAGATTTGGGAATCAATTCTGAGACCTGCACGTGAAAGTAATCCCTAAAAGAAGAAGTTCAATTCATTCGTTTGAGGTTAGTAAGTATCGTCTAGGAGAATTTATCAAGTTTTAGGCTCTTTTGTTTGACATAACTCGAGAACCACTAGTCCGATTTTGCTGAAACATATTTAAAAAAATTAAGAATTACAATTCCTTTAATCTGTTCGTATAACGTTTCCCTACATAAGCAACAGTTTTACTTTTCCATTCATAAAATAATTTTGAACTGGGTTTATTACAATGAAACTGTTGTACTCCGTGGCGTATAATTTACGTGGAATATTACTTATGATAATCATACGCCACCATATAGTATTTACAGCTGATGATGTACCATTGTGCATCAGTTCGTCACAAAGGGGTCTGAAGATGAACTCCTTATGGAATTCGAACGCGTCATCCTAGTGCGTGACACACTGAATTTGACCAAAAAATAACAAACAATAAAAAACACTGATCTTTAGCCGAATTTGATGTATCATTTGATACACTAACGTAAATTTGTTATGTATTTATGTTATGCCAAACTATACGACACTTACTTCAAATCGATATTAAATTATTATGGCATGCAACTTGACAAAACAAGTGAAGCAGAACTTCTTCGTTGTGGGGCTACTTTTATGTGCAGTTATCAGAATTGAGTCCCAAAATCAATGTTGTACCATGTAACTGATTTAATTGTAATGTAACGGACCTTTATTTTAGCAGAAAGCACTTTTATCGTAGCTAAAAGTATATTTTTTGTAACATAAAGTACTTTCATAGTGCCAAATAGTACTTTTATTGTATAAAAAAGCTAATTGTATTGTGTTAGTTAGTACTTGTATCGAACCAAAAAATAAATTTTATGTACTTTTATTATACCCATAAGTACCTCTTTTGTACTAAAAAGTAATTTTTATATATATACAAGTTATTATTCTTGTACCAAAAATTACTTTCAATACACCAAAATGTACTTTTATTGTAACAAAAAGTACTTTTATTGTAACAAGAGTACTCTACTATACCAAATTGTGCTTTTATTACAACAAAAGTATTTTTATTGTACGGAAAAGTTCTTTTATTGTACCAAAAAGTACTTTTATTATACGATATCAGAAAATATGTTATACCAAAAAATATTTTTAATTGTGCCAAATAGTACTTTTATTGTATCAAAAAGTAAATTTCAATATACCAAAAAGGAAATTTTTCAACCAAAAAGTACTTTTATTTTACCAAAAAGTGTTTCTATTACACCAAAAAGAACTGTTATTGCAGCAAAGAGTACATTTATTGGTACCAAATAGTACTTTTATTGTGGCAAAAAGTACTTATATTGTATCATAAAGTACTTTTATTGTACCGAAAAGAAAAAATTTTGTATTAAAAAGTACTTTTTTTGTGCCATATAGTACTGTTATTGTGCCAAAATGTAATTTTATTATGTCTAACATATAATTTATTATACTAAAACGTACTTCTATTGCACCAAAAAGTACTTTTATTGGGCCAAAGAGAACATTAACTGTATCAAGAAGTACTTTTTTTGCACGAAAAAAGAATTTTTTGTACAAAAAACACTTTTTTTACACCAAGAGGAACTTTTATTGTATTAAAAAGTACATTTTCTGTATAAAAAAGTACTTTTACCGAGCCATATAGTACTTTTATTGTATCAAAAAGTACATTTCATGTTCCAAAAAGTACTTTTACTACACCAAAAAGTACCTTCATTGTACCAAAGTGTACATTCTTTTGACCAAAATATACTTTTATTGTGCCATAAAGTATTTTTGTTGTGTCAAAAAGTAAATTTCATGTACCAAAAATTACTTTAATTTTACCATAAACTGATTTTGTAAAAAGAAAAGTACTTTTATTATGCCTTATAGTACTTTTATTGAATAGAAAAGTAAATCTCCCACAATAGATTGATGCGCATGTGTCATTATCCAGTATTCTGCGCTGTAGAGCAAGACAGGTGAGATAAGTATCTGGTAGATTTGAACCTTTGTTCGTCGAGAGAGGGCTTTGCATTTTTATTTTTGTTTAGGGTGGAGCCAATGTAGAGAAAATCATCAACCTCAAATTGTGCCAAAAAGTGTTTTTATTATATCAAACAATTCATTTGTTGTATCAAAAGGTACTTATATTGCACCCAAAACTATCTTTATAATGCCAACAAGTACCACAAAGTACCTTTGATGTACCATAAGTACTTTAATTATGTTAAAAATAACATTTCTTGCAGCATAAAGTACATTAATTGTATCAAAAAGTGAAATAACTGATAACTTCATTTAACATAAGAAAGATTATCTCATAACGCCATCAGAGTTCGAATCTATACACCTTTTTAAAGCTTCCCCTAGTACTTTAGCACTTAGCACGCGTGTTATTGTGATGGTTTAACTGTCGAGCCAAAAAGACCTCAATTGTGTAATAAATTAAATGCCAATTGAAAAACACAACTAAACATCGTTTAGGTTTTTCTCCTTCTTCTCCTTCTTCTTCTTCACGGTCTATAAATATTTCGCACCTTTCGATGAAAATGACCTTGTGAAATATTCAATTGAATTCATCAGTCACAACAAAGTCGACAAATCGACAGACAGCCAACTCAGAATTCGAAATTCTAATTGCAATAAAAACAATATGAAATGTAAAAATATCTACAGGTAAAAGATTACGTACCTGACTGGGATCAGAATAGAAAAAAAACAAATATTTTTCTCTAGCATTATTTACATAATTTAGCATCGAGACGAACGGAACAACAACAGCAACAACGACCACTAAATGTTCAAATTCACTTGAAATGACAATAAAATGCTCCATAAAGGTAGGCAATAAATTTGAGAGACTGCTAAATATATACTCATCGGTAGTTATCGAAATCTAATTGCTAAGCCAGAGCACGTTTTCTTTTATACCTTTTCGCTGCATTCAAATCTAATGAATATTAAAGGAAACGAAAACATAAAATGCAGAGATGGAATTTCATACATATTTATTAGATCATCTCCATGGACTCGAAATATTTGTCAGCTAGCAATTGACAATAAGCGAGCTAGGAGGGGGAGGGAGTAACTGTATTGAGGGAGGAGGAGGGGAAATTCACATCATGTTCGGCGGGACATTTTTAGGACTTCTGAGGTTGACTTAATGGTAGTGAAAATAATAATGACGCTATGAAACAAAATGTAAAGCTAACCTACTTAATAAACATAAAACTTTATACCAAATTTCATCAAAATCAGAGACATGAGTCGTTTTGACGAAAATTGCGAATAATATTAAATTTTCTTCAGCGATTTTCCTAGGAAAGGTCTTTATTTCGATTATCGTTTTCGATTTTTTAAGATTTTTTTCAAATTCGTTATTAAATTAAAGAATTTTCTTAGCTGCATTAACGTAATCAAGTTTCATTTAATGTTTCTTTTTCCATTTTATGGCCTTTTTTTTAAGTAATTTCGATAACCATTTAACTATTACGTACTCTTACGCTACGGATACTATGAATTATTTACCAAAAAGTGTAAGCGTTTGAAATGTAATTAGCTATAAATCGCTAATGAACTATTATCAACCTCTTAATAGTTTGGCCAGTAGCGGCGAGCAGCAGCCGCGAAGAGAAGTGCGATGAATTGATGTGAATTATTTTTTTTTCCTCTGCGTTCGTCGGCTAGTTGGAATAAGGTAAACAACCTTGAGCAAAGTTTGTTAATTAACAAATTATTACCTTTTTGCATGCGCCTTAAAAGAAAACAAAGGTACAACAAGCCATAAAATCGTATGACGATGCAGAGAAAGAGTTTCTCACAATTGGTCAGCGTACAGCCGAGTCATTCTTTTTTTAAAATCTCAAAGAGATGAAGATTGCTAATAATTATTTTTTTATAGGTCATAGGGTTTAACGAGCAATTTAGAGGCCAATGTCAATAACTATAAGGTTGAATGCAGTTTAAAAGGAAAAATGTCTCAAAAACTAAAAATTCAAAATTTTAAATTAAAAACTAAAAAATTTTGAATTAAAATTTCAAAACTAAAAATTAAAAATTTAAATTCATTTTTAATTTAAATTAAAATAATTAATTTTGTTTTTTGTTGATCTGCAATAAATTATGATATTGTCATAGTTCGGTTTAAGATCAGTTCTATAGGCAATTATTTATTATTGCCAATAGTTTTTTATTCAAGAGTGTGAAATGTATTATGTTGACAGCAGGTTAGGCGTATGAAAAGTTCTCTTTCTTCCCTTAAGGTTTGCGATGATAGAGGAGAAGGCACAGCAAAGGGCGCTGACGAGACATTGTGGTTAATGTCGAAATGACGTCATACGCCTAACCTGCTGTCAACATAATACATTTCACACTCTTGAATAAAAAACTATTGGCAATAATAAATAATAGCCAATAGAACTGATCTTAAACCAAACTATGACAATATCTTAAAATAATAAATATTTAATTAATAATTAATTAAATTAACTAATTTTTAATTTTCATTATTAATTTAATTTTTATTATTAATTAATTGGTTATTTAAATTAACTAATTTTTAGTTTTAATTGTTAATTATTAAATTGTAATTTTTAAATTTTAATTTGTAATTTTTAATATTTAATTTTTAATTTTTAATTTTTGATTTTTAACTTTTAAATTTTTAGTTTTTTTATTCTGAAATTTTAATTCAAAATTTAATAATTTAATTTTTTAGTTTTTAGTTTTTAGTTTTTAGTTTTTAGTTTTTAATTTTTTAGTTTTTAGTTTTTAGTTTTTAGTTTTTAGTTTTTAGTTTTTAGTTTTTAGTTTTTAGTTTTTAGTTTTTAGTTTTTAGTTTTTAGTTTTTAGTTTTTAGTTTTTAGTTTTTAGTTTTTAGTTTTTAGTTTTTAGTTTTTAGTTTTTAGTTTTTAGTTTTTAGTTTTTAGTTTTTAGTTTTTAGTTTTTAGTTTTTAGTTTTTAGTTTTTAGTTTTTAGTTTTTAGTTTTTAGTTTTCAGTTTTTAGTTTTTAGTTTTTAGTTTTTAGTTTTTAGTTTTTAGTTTTTACTTTTTACTTTTTACTTTTTACTTTTTACTTTTTACTTTTTACTTTTTACTTTTTACTTTTTAGTTTTTACTTTTTACTTTTTACTTTTTACTTTTTAGTTTTTAGTTTTTAGTTTTTAGTTTTCAGTTTTTAGTTTTTAGTTTTTAGTTTTTAGTTTTTAGTTTTTAGTTTTTAGTTTTTAGTTTTTAGTTTTTAGTTTTTAGTTTTTAGTTTTTAGTTTTTAGTTTTTAGTTTTTAGTTTTTAGTTTTTAGTTTTTAGTTTTTAGTTTTTAGTTTTTAGTTTTTAGTTTTTAGTTTTTAGTTTTTAGTTTTTAGTTTTTAGTTTTTAGTTTTTAGTTTTTAGTTTTTAGTTTTTAGTTTTTAGTTTTTAGTTTTTAGTTTTTAGTTTTTAGTTTTTAGTTTTTAGTTTTTAGTTTTTAGTTTTTAGTTTTTAGTTTTTAGTTTTTAGTTTTTAGTTTTTAGTTTTTAGTTTTTAGTTTTTAGTTTTTAGTTTTTAGTTTTTAGTTTTTAGTTTTTAGTTTTTAGTTTTTAGTTTTTAGTTTTTAGTTTTTAGTTTTTAGTTTTTAGTTTTTAGTTTTTAGTTTTTAGTTTTTAGTTTTTAGTTTTTAGTTTTTAGTTTTTAGTTTTTAGTTTTTAGTTTTTAGTTTTTAGTTTTTAGTTTTTAGTTTTTAGTTTTTAGTTTTTAGTTTTTAGTTTTTAGTTTTTAGTTTTTAGTTTTTAGTTTTTAGTTTTTAGTTTTTAGTTTTTAGTTTTTAGTTTTTAGTTTTTAGTTTTTAGTTTTTAGTTTTTAGTTTTTAGTTTTTAGTTTTTAGTTTTTAGTTTTTAGTTTTTAGTTTTTAGTTTTTAGTTTTTAGTTTTTAGTTTTTAGTTTTTAGTTTTTAGTTTTTAGTTTTTAGTTTTTAGTTTTTAGTTTTTAGTTTTTAGTTTTTAGTTTTTAGTTTTTAGTTTTTAGTTTTTAGTTTTTAGTTTTTAGTTTTTAGTTTTTAGTTTTTAGTTTTTAGTTTTTAGTTTTTAGTTTTTAGTTTTTAGTTTTTAGTTTTTAGTTTTTAGTTTTTAGTTTTTAGTTTTTAGTTTTTAGTTTTTAGTTTTTAGTTTTTAGTTTTTAGTTTTTAGTTTTTAGTTTTTAGTTTTTAGTTTTTAGTTTTTAGTTTTTAGTTTTTAGTTTTTAGTTTTTAGTTTTAAGTTTTTAGTTTTCAGTTTTTAGTTTTTAACTTTAAATTTTTAATTTTAATTATTTAAACCATTTAGTTATTGATTTAACGTTGACCTCTAAATTAAAAATTTTAATTAAAATTATAAATATTAATTGTAATTAAAAATATTTATTAAAATTAAAAATTAGTTTAAATAAAAAATAATTTAAATTTAAAATTTTTAATTTTTGATTTTTAATTTATGATATAATGTATTAAAATAATTTTAAATTTTTAATTGTAATTCAAATTTTTAAGTTTTTAGTTTTTTAATTTAGAAATTTAAATTCAAAATGTAGAATTTTTTAGTTTAATTTTAATGTTTAAAAATTAAAATAATAAAAATAGAAAATTAAAGATTAAAAATGAAATTATAAAAAAAAACTTAAAAATTTAAACAACAAAAATTTAAATTTAAGCACAAACAATTGAAAAAAAAATGTAAACACAAAAAAAGTAAAAAAAAAGAATTTTCTAGAAAATAACATTAGCTATTTATGACCTCATAAGTCATTTTTTTTATTGTAATTTTTGTTTTGTTTTTTTTTTTTGCTAATAATGCTGATTGTTGGCATTATTTTTATTTTCTTTTTCGCAATTGTGGCCATTAGCTCCATTGACACACATAATAGGATTATAAGAATGACAGCATATCTCTCTCTCTCTTCCCTTATCACAGTATTATTTTAGAAATATTCACGTGCCTGTACTAATCCAACAAAATGGAAATAACAAATATTTTCTGTATTCAACAATTATTTGGTGGCATTGTACCACCCTAAAAAATAAACAAATGTTTACTTGCAAAAATTGTTAATGGTTGCTGCTGTTGCTTCCTGTACTCGAACGTAGCACTACTACTACTACAACACAACACGAAACAGAATCTATGTCATTGTTATTGCTGTCCGAAGCCATACAAACGATTTTGTCCAGACTTTAAAAGTGAGCAGAGAGGAGGCAACAGACTCAGGTGCTAATTGGCGCCACTTGTGTGGCACTTAAAGGTATGACAACATAGATTCTACGAAACAAATCAATTAAATCATAATAAAACTGTAATTAAATGGATGCAATTTCGTTCGGATCCTTGATGCAGCTTATTATAGTTAATGGATTTCTAAAAGAATTAAATTTTAAAAAGTGTTTCCTCGCTGGAGGGACATAAATATAGTTAATAAAACTTAAAATGACTAAGGAATTTACGATGACTTAAATTTAATTGAATTAAAATTAAAATTGCAGATTGTAAGAAAGACATAGAAGTTAATTTGTTGATTTGCTAATGACAATACTGAGCAGCAAATTTTAGGTAATTGTACAAATTATACAAACGATTTAAGGTGACATATGTCTAACACAGATTTAGATATTAATTAACAATGAGGGTTTTGCATTATTGTGACAAAAACTTAATTAATTTCTTAGGTCGAATTAATATTAATTAATTGTTGTTGTCGAAATTAGCTTAAAATTTGGTATTTTTTTTAGAAAACACACAAACATCTGAAACAAATAAAATAGGAGGAAGGAATCGAACCGTGGATCTCCCGAACCATGGTAGTCGCGTGTTCTAACTGTCATGATACGGCTGGTCCTAAATTACAAATTAATTTATTCTCTATATATACAATAGTTGCGTTTATGATTGACTGACTGACTGATCAATGCACAGACCATAAGGATTTACCTAGAATAACGAAAGTTTAGGAGTACATTGTCCTTATAGAGTAGGTGTTAGATAAGAAATTTGTACTTTTAGGGGTAAAAAGGCCGCAAAAGAGATAAAACCGGTATAATCTTTCAGATCAAGCGGTTGAAGGTGAAGTCGCCAAAATTGGGGTAAATATTTATTTTGTCCAGTAGTTGTGCGATATGTGGAGAATTTTTCGAAATTCTTACTTTTAGGGGTAAAAAGGCCGGAAAAGGGATATCAATGATGCTACCACCCAGACCAAACCACTTAAGCCCTAATTGCGAAAATGTATATGGACATCCGCCCTATAGAATTAGGGAGAAACAGAGGTCGAAAAAGAGATAAAACTGGTACTATCGACCAGACCATACGGTTAAAGGTAAAGTAGCGAAAATTGGGTTGTACTTTTATTTTATAGAGTTCTTGTACAATATGAAGTAATTTTTTTCCGAAATCGTATCTTTAGAGAAAAATAGACCAATTCAAAAAAAAACTTTATTTCCCTTAACAGCCCATGAATGATATATGAGATAGCGTATCGCGTTATGGTGAATTAACACGATACCTTTTTGTAGACTCACATACGTAACGGTACCTACTTATTTATAGACGAATGCGAACGTTAGCTGTTTGAGCCAATCGGCCCATTACAACTTACGAAAGTGGTTCATAAATTAGGGTGCGTTCTCCAGTTAGTCCTACCAGATGGTGGCACGTCACCTACCACTTGATCCTTCCAACGAAGTTTGGTTCTCCCTGCTCTGCGCCGTCCTTCAGGTTCGCCTTCAAACACCTTTCTCGCTGGAGCATTTACATCCATCCTCTGGCAACATGTCCCAGCCATCGAAGTCGTTGGATTCTGACTCTTTTAGCTACGTCGATGGTTCATCCGATGGCGAAACTAGCCGTCGACACAGATAGGTCCATATATTTTTCGGAGTACTTCTTTCACGAATACTCCCAGGCTTTGTATGTCCGTTGTAGTAAGCACCCATGATTCGGCAGCATACAACAGAACGGGTAAGATTAGCACCTGGTATAGCTGTTTCTTAGTATCTTGAGATAAGTTGATGTTAATAAGTTCTGAAGTTCGAAGTTTGTAAAAACATCTATTGGCGAGCACTATTCTCCGCTTGATTCCTTGGCTGACACTATTTTTCTTATTGACGGAAGATCCGATGTAGGTAAATTTATCTACTACCTCAAAACAAAAATTGCCAACGTTCACGGTGCGTCTCCATCGAGAGGACTCATGCCGCAGAATTGGCCAATGATGTCTATATCATCAGAATAGGCTAGTAGCATGTGGCTCTTGTGGACTATGGTGCCATACATGTTGCCACCTGCCTTTCTCATCACCTTCTCCATAACTATATTAAATAGAGTACAGGAGAAGCTATCACCCTGTCTGGGAACTCTTTCCGTGTTGAGTGGTTCAGCGTGACCCTCGCCAATCTTAGCGGAGGATTTGGTGTTCTATAAGGTACATCTGCAAAGTCGATTTAGCTTTGCACGAATACCAAACTCAGACGTGGTTTCAAATAACGTATTCTAATCGGAGAGTCAAAGGCAGCTTTGTAGTTCTTACACTCACTACGATTTCCTTTTTTTTAGATGTGACATAACAGACTGTGACTCCAATCGCAGGGCATGCTCGTCTCTAGCCAGATGTTCTCCATGTGGTGATGCATGCTTCTAATAAGCTCCTTTCCACCTGCCTTAAAGAACTCAGCAGGGAGAATGCCACACGTATCTCGTCCTGGCTCGGATGTGGACAATCGTCATGGATTGGAGCGGGGTCTTTTGGAGTTGAGTCCGTGTCCAGTAGATTGCTGAAATGATCTCTCCATATCTTCACAACGTTTCCGTCTATTTTACGATGGTAGGCTCAAATGCGGTCTCCCTGCCTATTTTAGCATTAAAATCGCCTAGTAAAGTGTTGATGTCATGGCTCAGGTTACGGTCATATATATTTTCTAGGCTCTTGTAGAACTCGTCTATGTCCTCATTGCTTTTTCTTCTGTCGGAGCATTGGCACATATAAGTGTTATGTGGAATCTGAGAGATTAGGAGTCGCAATCTCTTGTCAACCACAAATCCACATCCAAACTAGTGCTTGTACGCATGGCCACTATACTAGATGTTGCACGTCTTAATGCGCGAGCACCCGTGTCCCATCCATCGGATTTCCTGTAAAGCGGTTATGTCTGCATTGTATTCTTAGAGGACTTCCGCCAGTTGGATGGAGGCACCTGGTCTATACAGTGTTCTAACATTTCAGGTGAATATCTTCACATCATGGTCCTTAAATCGTTTGCGGTAGTCGCCAACATTTTGGGGGGTCCGTTTTATTCTTTTCTTACTTCTTTTCATTTACTTAACTTAAATCCCCTTTGCACCCCATGCATGAGGTATGGGATAGCTTCTCGCGTTGTTGTGAATTAACACGCTTTCTATTTTTATATTCACAACTAACGGCACCTACTTGTTTATCGACGAATGCGAACGTCACTGTTTGAGTAGCTCTTACTAGACACGACGATTGAATCGACGCTTAATACTGCGAAGTTGCTGTCAACAACATTCGAGGGGAGCCGACAATGAAAGAACATTTTATTTATTTTTTTTTTCTTTTAAGATGACTGGAGGCAGGTTTGAACCTGCGATCTCCGGCATGGTAGTCGCGTGTTCTAACCACTATGCCACGGCCGGTTCCCTTCTTTTCATTGCAAAAGTTTAAAGGTCGGTGGGGAGTTGAAAGCCCAGCGCACCACTTCGCAGTTTTCTCTTCCTGCCAGGATTTTATAACAGCTGACCATTCTGGGTCAGACGGTGACCAGGGTTTTGCTGACTCTTAGCCGACGTGCCTGGGTTTTAGGTTTCGTCTCTCACAGTTAACCGTGCTCTGACGGGCGTCAAAAGCACGTTTCCAGGCGTCACCACGTGGACATACATTGTCCGCAGAATACGGAGCTCTGTTAGTAGACTTGAAGTGCAATTGGCAAGGATCACTCTGGGTTTGCCAAGTTTAACCGTTCAGAAGCTTTACCGGCAAAAGTGCAGAAAGTGGGGCGGGAGCCCAAAAAAAAAAATTCAACCCCGCCCCCCCAAATACGACGCAAAACACGAAAATCGAGGTCAAAGTTGGCGCTAAGGCCCGGGGGGGCCAAAAAAGGGGCCCCTTGGGTTCTATGATGACCCCCCATGTGTGGGTACTCAAATGAAAGATAAAAATCGCGCGATTTTTTTCAAAAATATTTTTTGCCAGCGGCGCTTTTACGCCCAACATATCCATTTTCACTCTAATTTAAAAAAAAAAATATTTTTCCCTGAATATACCAGAGAAAATTTTTTATTTTTCAGAAAAAAATATTTTTTTTTTTGAAAAATCGTGGGGTTTTTAGACTTTATATTTTTTTTTAATTTTTCTATTTATTTCCTTAAATTTTTCACATTTTTTCAATTTCTTTTTTTTGTATATCCCGGGAATTTAAATGGCTCTAGCTCGGTCCATAGGAACTTAAAAATTACATCGTTGGATTCGTCTCGAAAATATCTTTCATTTGAGTACCCACACATGGGGGGTCATCATAGAACCCAAGGGGCCCCTTTTTTTTGGCACCCCCCGGCCCTCGATTTTCGTGTTTTGCGTCGTATTTGGGGGCATTTTTTTTTTTGGGCTCCCGCCTCATATTCTGCACTTCAGCCCGGGACTTTTGGTTTGCTGGGGAGTAAAACATTCAAACTCGCTACACATGTACTTTACAGTACTTTGGTCAGGATTGATATTCAATAACATCAGCAATGACCAGTTTTCAACTTATGACAGATGAGTCAGCCTATATGTGGCCGAAAACTTGGAGTTTCTGGGTTACATTTTATAGAAAAAGGTAATAAATGACAAATTTTTGAAAGTCGTATTCGGTCAAATTAATCCAACTAGATTGTTTACATAGAAATATTAATAGAAATTATTTATTTAAGTCTTAGCTACAATTCTACTGAAGAATGATATGAGAAATTATCCAAAGTTATTGAGTTATAGGTGAAAAACTAAGCAAACATACATCATGATAAGCAATAAATGGAAAAGGTTATAGAAAAAAACATATGACACATATGATGAACATATGACGTTTATGCGCAGTGATCGACTGTTAGCTAGAAATCACATTGGTATTTTTGCTACTAATTTTTTATAGTAACTGTTCTGCTCTCTTTTGCCTTACAAACCCTTTTGCCCATAGATAAAACGCAAAAATTATATCTAGGGTCAAATGCTGGCTATCAGCTATCAAAGTTTATTTTCATCACTTTTCGTTTACATACCGCCATTCGTAATGTTTACATTCTGCATCATGCATTTACAAACATTGTTCCGGTCTGACATTTACTTAGAGACAACTGTCACTGTACTGATGGTGATTGCTGCAAATTGGATTACCATGAATTCACCTCATTTAGAAGCCCTAGAAGCGATTGGTTTGTTTCTTGGCTAACCGAGGCATAGTGGGAGCATTTCACATATTTTACAATTCAGTTAACGTTTTTACGTGGACACTATCGTGGTTGATTTTTCGAAATTCCATAATTAACTTGCGGTGCGGCATAAATTCTAATTTGAAAAAACTTAAAAAAAAAAATAGCTCCAGCAAAAGCAAAGTGCAAATTTTAAAGAGTCACAAAAGCAATCCAAAGGATCTTATGAGAAAAACGAGAGCAATTTGAGTTTTGTCTTAAAGGATATTTAAAGTTTTTCTATATCGACCAAAGGATAACGATTGAATACTTTAAAAAATTTGCAAGAAATAACATTTATCAGGATATTTAATACATATAAGTGAATTTATTATATAACTGCCAAACAATAGAAATCTGGTCATTTCAAATATTATTGAGGAATATAAAAAGTTTAAGATACAAAAAAATACTTTAAAAAATTTATAAAAATTGAAGCCTTTGCGAGTGCGCGTGTAATACATAGCAAATTACTAAAAAAAACCAAAGGATCTTATCCGCAAAAAAAAAAAATTTAAATAATTTGAGTTTTTTCAACAGAAAATTTGAAGTTTAGTTCAACAACAAAGTTTTCTTAAACCACAGGATATTGGTTTAATACTTTCTACACAAAAATTTATAAGAAAAAAAAACAGAAATCAGATATTTCATATAGGAGAATTTATTATAAAACTGCCATATTAAAGAAAACAGTGTTTTTCAAAAAATCTTATCAAGCATTTTAAATATTATTTGAGAAATTTGAAAAAAAAATTGCATATTGTTAAAAAGTGAATTTCATTGAGTGCACATAGAATAATACAAAGAATCCTAAGCAATTTTTGCATCACGGTCAATGTTAAATATCAAAACAGCGAAAGTAATTCTTATTGCTGCAAAGTTAAGCCACACATTTGGTGACCCACTGAAGCCTTATTAGTGCAAAGGAAATTCCAAAAGTATTTTATTTCCGCTTAATATTGTGCGTGACCTTCTTCTCCACCCACTACCACCACTCGCGCTACTTGTGATAAATTGAATTAAATCAATAATTTTGGATTTTCTGTGAAACCTTATAAATAACCTTATTGCGATAGTCAAGGAAATCCGTATATACTCTTACAAAAAACAACAACAACAACAACAAAAATGCCTGAACGCAGACCTGATTACCAACGTGAAGAGTCTGAAATCGAATTCGATTTAGACGACGATGAGGATGACGAGTGGCAAGGTGTTGGCATTCGTGTACCAGCGGCTCCTGCCGATCGTCGTCCCAGCACTGCTAAGGATTATCGCTATGAAAATCGTCGTCGCGGTGATGACAATTACGATGATGAAGACTATTACGACGACGAGGAGGAGGAGGAAGAAGAAGTACTGGAAGAGGAGGACTTGTAAGTTTGTCATATGTTGTAGATTTCGTTAAAGATACCCAACAAACAAAAGTCGGAAAAATCTTCCGATATTAGATCCGAAATCGGGCCGATGTCGTTACTAAAAACATATGGAGCGGTTGACAAGAAGTCTCACCGACGCAACTGGGGAATATTTGATGTACGACATGTCGTACCGATGTCTAATTTCTGAGTGTAAATCGAGGCAAATTCTGAAGGGAAATTCGACGCGTCGTTACGAATTCAGTCCGATATCTTACCAAATATCTGAAGTAATTCTGATGTTCTTACCGATCCATCGTACCGATTTCTGCCTGAAGTCTTTAGAATCGTATTCGAAATCAGGCCGATGTCGTTACTAAGAAGGCATGGAGTGGTTTACACGATGTCTGACCGACGCAGCTGAGGGAAATCTGATGTACGACCGATGTAT
Source organism: Muscina levida (assembly GCA_964034835.1). Classification (NCBI taxonomy): domain Eukaryota; kingdom Metazoa; phylum Arthropoda; class Insecta; order Diptera; family Muscidae; genus Muscina; species Muscina levida. The sequence continues at coordinate 62,868,604 of OZ035882.1, forward strand.
GCACCGATGTCTGAAAGATTTCTGAATGTAAATCGTAGGAAAATCTGAAGGGAAATTCGTTGTTTCTTTAATTACAGTTCGTTGTTATTTCCGACACAGAGTTCCGAATTCGCTGCGAACTCGATCAGATATGTCGGAGCAAAATAAATGAAATTTCTTTTCAACGAGTCCTACATAATTCTATACAATGTCGGTAAGAAGATTTCAGACAATGTGCAGACGTGTCGGATATTAGAAACTGTCGAAGCTTTTGTTTTGCTGGGTAGACATACTGCTACAATAGTTGAGCTTTGAAAATTGGAATGAAGATATTTTTTCCACACGGTTTTTTTTTTGAGCTTACACTTTTCTCAAAATTCAGAAACAGTTTCAGATATATATGAAAGACATTCATCAGTAGAACATTATAAATCAATTCATTAGATATGAATTTAAGGCAAACTATGCAACGGAATGAAAAAAATTTCGACATCGGTATTCCCCATATTTTATTTATATTTTATTTATATGATAAGGACAATGATTTTAGGACATGATCTCTCTCACAGATAGTGCCTCTATTCAATTTGCGGATGACATCGACAAATACAAGTCTGACATCACCGCCATACACAGAAAAAAATTACGACAGACTAATTGTCATATTGAATACCATTTCGTCAATACAATTAAATATTTAATTAAAAAGGCGCCAACAAACAAAATTGTAAATACAATAAACAGTTTTGTTATAGTTACAATTTGTGTATTTTAGTTAAATTTGAAATGTGGTTGAAAATTTGTCAATATGACAATTTACAAACATGTTCAAATGCGATGGATGGAATAGAGAGAACTTTGACGTCATTTACGGCTGCCATGCAGAAAGACATGAATTTGAATGTTGATTCAAAGTCAGTAAGAGATTTCGACATTTAGTTTCGCGCTTTAACCATATATATGACTGAATTCCCACTTTCCGCATCAAGACGAAATATTTCTACAAAACGCCAATTTGTGTACACGCCCCGACGGAAGACAAAGACGAGGACATTAAAAATGCATTCTATGAGCGCCTGGAGGAAATTTATAACCGCTGCCGACTTACTTACTTACTTAGCTGGCACTTCTTTGCAATCCTATTGGAATATATACCGCATGTAGAAAAAATGAAAGCGCTTCGATCTGCTGCGCTTCTTCTCCAGTTAGTCACACCAAGTTCAGCAAGGTTCTCCGTAACCTGGTTCTTCCAACGGATCTTTGGTTGCCCTCTTCTGCACCGTGCATCGAGTTCATTGTCGAAGACTTTTCGACGCAACCGCTGCACCTTAATGCGTCTGACCACGCCAATGTCAGTGTGCTGCTCGTACAGCTCATGATTCATTCGACGTCCGTTCATTCTCGAATACTGCCACAACCGATTCATCCACATAACGTCATAACCCAGTATTCTGGGCCATAAACAAAGACAGGTTAAACCAGTATCTGGTATAGCTGGATTTTTGATCGTCAAGAGAGGGTTCTGTCATTAAATCGCTTGCTTACTCCGTAGTAACATTAATTAGCAAGCAAGATTCTTCTCCGGATTTCGAGGCTGACATTATTTGTTTTGTTGATGGCGGAGCCAAAGTAGATAAAATTATCTACCACCTCGAAATTATAGTTCACGCAGTTTCCCAAACGAGTAGATTCTTTGTTCGCTGAAACTAAAAACTTCGTTTTGTCCTTGTTCACCATTAGACCCATTTTCGCTGATTCCTTCTGTATACCTGAGAAGGCTGCAGTCACATCCCGCAGTTTTCGACCGATGATGTCTATGTCATCAGCGTTCCCGAGTAACATGTGGCTTTTGTTGAATATCGTGCCACTTGAAGAGGTCACACGATAGGCCGTCGCCTTGTTTTAGGCCTCGTCTGGTATAGAATAGTTCCGTAAGGTCCTTGCCAATCTTCACTGAAGGCTTCGTGTCAGCTTCGCTGGAACGCCAAACTCAGCCATTGCTGCGAGCAATTTCTGCCGTATCGGACTGTCGAAGGCAGCTTTATAGACGACGAAAAGATAGTACCTGTCGATCTGTTTCTCTTGGGGATTTCCAAGACTTGCCGAAGTGTGAATATAAGCCACACTGATAAAGCCCGATCAGGTAGAATAACACCGGCTTTAGATTTTCACATACCACACTCGACAAGACCTAATATTCGATAGGTAAAAGGCTGATCCCGCGGAAGTTGGAGCACACACTTGGAACACCTTTTTTCAGCACAGTACATAATACTTTTAGATTCCAATCATCGTGCATGTACTCATTAAGCCAAACCGTGCATAGGAGATGGTGCATGCTCGAAATCAGTTCCTCGCCACCGGACTTAAAGAGCTCTGCCGGTTGTCCGTAGGCACCGGCTGCTTTATTATTTTTCAGCCGCGATATTGCTTTTCTTACCTCGGCTTGACTTGGTGGTAGGCAATCTAAGCCATCGTCGACAATTGGCGTGATACTTTCACGTGCGTTGCATTCTGCAACCAGCTGTTGCTGGGAGTGTTCTCTCCACTCTGCGTATCTGTAACCAGATTTCCATTCTTGTCCTTACAGGAGGGGAGCCCATTACCATTACCGTAGCCTTTTGCTTTTACTTTTTGGTAAAATTTTTCTCGCCTGTTTTACTGTCTTCATGTGCCGTTCCCTGGCAGCTGCCACTGAGTATCGGGAACGTCAAAAGTAGAGGCGTTGTGTCGTAGAAGTTGGAAGAGCTGGTTGGTGTAGGCAGTGGCTTTGCAGCTTCGCGATGTCCAGCTTTTTTTGTGTTTGGTTACGTGCGTTTTTCACCCTGCTCAATCAACGTCCATGACGCAATATAAGTGACGAAATAACTACAAACATCGACGAGTGAAAAGTTTGTCCACCATCGAGCCAAAACAAGATCAGCCCGACTTCAGGTCCACCGCACGCATAGTCGTAACGAGTGCCTGCGCGATGATTGGAATTTAAGCGTTTATGTCCTGTGCCTAGGAAAGGCGAAACTGGTGTGTGTATCAATTATCGCGGGATCAGCCTTTTACCCATCGTATACAAGGTACTATCTCGTGGGTTATGTGAAAGACCAAATCAAACCTTAGCAATCCTAATTAGACCTTCTATCGTATTAAATACAAGACCGACCAGATATTTACACTATGACAAATCCTGGAGAAGACCCAAGAAGTACAAATCAACACCTACCATCTATTTATCGATTACAATGCGGCATTCGACAGTCCGATGCGACAGATAAATGCTATGGCAATGCCGATGATACGAAACATCGCGATGCTGCTTCCACTTTGCGGGATGGTGCTGACGATACGAAGTCTTTAGTAAAAAAGGCTAAAATATGACAGAGCCATTTTCTACCAAGCGCAATGTTTTGGACAAGGCGATAGCCTATTATGCGATCTCTTTAAGGCTGTCGTAAACACGGCTGCTACCATTTAGATATCGTTGGTCGATGACTGCAGGATGTTACTGCGGCCTTTTCTAGCATTGAGAAGCAGTCGGTAGAAGTGGTTCTGGTGATAGATGAGGCAAAACCAAGTTATTTGTTTCAACGAACACTGCGTGAATGTTGAGAACTATATTTTTGAAGTGGTTAATAATAAATACCACCCTATCTCGAACCACTAAGTCCAACCGGTCCTGTTGTATGCCTCCGAATCTTGGGTGCTTACACAGACGGATGCAGCTCATCTGGCGGTGTTTGAGAGAAAAATACGCAAAATATATGGACCCATTTGCGTAAACGGCGAGTTTAGGATTCGGATGAACCATGAGCTGTACGAGTTATACCACGACATTGATGTCGTCAAGCGGATCAAAGTGCAGCGATTACGCTGGCTAGGCCATGTCGTGAGAATGGACGAGGAAACTCCAGCGCGAAATGTATTCTATCAAGACCTCGAAGGACGGCGCAAAAGAGGGAGACCACGACTACGTTGGAAGGACCAAGTGGAGGAGACGCTGCTTGGTAGGACTGACTGGAGGCGGTTCCCCCAAGATCGAAGCGAATGGACATCTCTTATCATTTCGCCCTCTTACTTTGACACTAAGATATAAATATGTATGTTGTCAAGCATAAATTATTTTGTCTACCTTGGCCTCTCCACAAACAAAAATATTAATATTATGCTGAAAATCAAGAGACGAGTATTGATCGCAAACCGCTGCTACCATGCGTTAACGAAGCGATGTAATGACTAAGCTGTCCCTCGACGAACGAAGATCCAACTCTACCAGACACTGATCCTACCTGTGTTGCTCTGCAGCGCAGAATCTTCTTCAAAGACACAAGCGCATCAAACTATTCTGGAAGTCTAAGAGAGAAAAATACTTCGCATAACACAGTACAACACATGATTTTGGGACTCAATTCTAAGAACTGCACTTGAAAGTAGCCCCAAAAAGAAGAAGTTCTGCATCATTCGTTTTGCGGCTACTGATGGATAAATTTCTGTCGCTGCTGTCAAATAACAAGAACTGTACCAACAGTGCAGTAGTAAAGCATTAGCAGCGGACCCACAACCTTTTTAAAAGCTCACTTTGCAGCAAATTTAAATGGTTTTATGCTGAATTCTGATGAAATAATAGAACATTGCGTGCGCTAATGGCTCTCTGGCGTCCTTTGGCAACCCAGCCCCATTAGGGTGTAGTTTATAAAATTAGTGGCGCATGTGGAGAACCTCCACATGCATCCCGGCTAAATGCAAGTGCAGTTTTAAACCAAAATCCGCTTAAAGCACCACGACGAAAAAAAACCCGTGTCTACTTAAAACTTTATGTGCAGCAAGTATTTGTGTTAATCTTTATTGTTGACAGACATTATGGGGAGTTAAAAATAGACCAACAAGTTACAGTTCCCATGAAAAACAACAAAAAAACGCAAGACCTAAAACTCAGTTTCCAGAAAATAATTACAATGCTGGCGCACATCAAAATCCTTCCGATGAAGCTGGCACAAGGGGGATGCGATACAAATGATGACGGTGGAAAAAAATTACTGCAAATTTTAAATGGAAATCCAAAAAAAAAATTTAACCCGCTGATGACACACTGAGTTCATTAATTTTAATTAAGTACCGTCAGTTTTCACGGACAAAACACAGGTCAGGGAAAAAAACGCATGTGGCAGCATTAAGAGAGGGACAATCAACTAGAATGTTCATTCCATTTTTATCCTACATGTCCAGTGATATTTACAACCTTTCACATAGCAAATAAGACAAAAGTTCAACAATGTTTACGCGTATATTTTTGTTTGCTTTACTTGAAAAAATTCTATTAAAATTCTAAAAACGAAAATAACTTGAAGTTGTTACTAGGTTGGGGCTTTCTCTCTTCCCTCTCAAGACCTGAGAGACAAAATGGAAAGGTTAATGTTGTATGTATTTTTGTGTGTGTGTGTGTGTGTGTGTGTGTGACAACCGGCAGTTTCTTTAATTAACATTTTCGTATTCTTAATGAATACAAAATTTTTTGTTTTGCAACATGTGCATTTGGCGAATATTCTACAATCCCAAAGCGCAAACTTAATTGGATTAGAGATAATAGGAGGAACTAGTTAGTTTTTGCAACGCCATGAAAACACAAAGCTGAGCCATGAATGATGTTCCAACGGATTTGGAGTATTCTGTGGCATAAGTGCACTAATCGGAGGATTAAGTTTTTTACCCATTGCGAACATAGCTGGAAAAGCTATTGTATTAAGATACAAATTGGAATAGCAATAAGAGTACAACAATAAATATTGTGAGCGTGATAAAAAAAATATAATCTGTGATTATAAATGGAATATGCTTTTGTTGTATGTGGTTCATTAAATCCCCTTATTATCGACTAATGTAACGTTGTAAACTCATACGCATATATCGATTGCTCATCAGTCATCACTAGTAACAATCCTATACACCTTTGGTAACTGTTTGGCTTTCAGGTCTATGCATTGGAAGATTTTATACATTTTGATTCTTAAATACATAAAAATACAAAAAAATTAACACAAAAATAAACTTTTTTTTTCGAAGTGAGCTTCTTCCGGGAAGACAAATCCACCTAGGTCTAAATTTTTTATTTAGTTTAAGTTTTAAGTTTAAAATAAAGTAGAATTGCTTCCTAACAGTTTAGGTCCTAAGAACTATATGATGCGTCTTAGGATGTAGGGAACAGTTGTAGCTGAAGATCAACGCGATTCAGTATTGATAAAAATGCTTGTAACTGATCGTAGAGAAAGCAAGACCTCACTATGCTGCAGACCACCGAGATAGCCAATGCCAATGCCTATTCTAACCAACTTTCTTATATACTACTTACAAACGCTCTAAATTACGCAGCGAAAATTCAACTTTGGATTTTCCGTAATGTTCGAGCAGAATATGGTGTCAGTTGTTATAAAATAGCTGTGCTAAAATTCCTAGAAAACTCTCTAAAAATTTAATTTCTTTACAGATTTCCCTGTTCAGTATGAAAAATATAATACTTTATAAAATTTTTAAATTTTGGATTAAATGGGCGGAGTGGGCGTGGAAAAACCTTTTTTTTGGGCTAAAGAGATACAATTTGGTACACAGGTAGTAATCTACAATTCAACTTTAAATTTACATACGAAATTTTTTATTCCCGATCAGTGAGCGGTAAGGGCGTGGCCAACCTATATTTAAGTCCTAGGGAGATCAAATTTGATATACTCATAGTACTCTGCAACACAATTATGAATGAATATGCCGACCAAATTTTAATTTTCGATAAGTGGGCGCTTGGGCGTGGCTAAACCTTATTTAGAGCTAGATACATAAATATTGATGCACAGATAGTGCTCGGCAACATGAATTGGGAATCAGTGGGCGAAGGGGGTGTGGCAAAACTGTATTTTAGCCCTAGAGAAATAAAATTCGGTACACAGATAGTACCCGACAACGCGAATATGAGTATGCAGACGAAATTTTAATTTCGGATCAGTGGGCGGAGGGGGCGTGGCAAAACTGTATTTCACCCCTAGAGAAATAAAATTCGGTACACACATAGTAGTCGATAACACAAATAGGAATATGCAAACGACATTTTAATTTTGGATCATTGAGGGAAGGGGGCGTGACAAAATTTAAAAACTGTATTTTAGCCCTAGAGAAATAAAATTTGACACCCAGATAGTACACGGCAACACTAATATGAATATGCAGATGAAATTTTAATTTTGGATCATTGGGGAAATGGGGCGTGGCAAAATTAAATTTTAAACCTAGAGAGATAAAATAATAAGGATAGTATTCGACAACACGAATATTAATATGCAAACGAAATTGAAACTTTGGATCAGAGGGCGGACGAGGCGTGACCAAACTGTATCTTAGCCCCAGAGAGATACTACAGGTTCAAATTTGCAGACGAAATTGTTCTTCTCAATCAGTGGTCAAGCAACGCGTTGCATTACTGCAAAAGCGGCTTTGCGTCGGCAAAAACCAGAATTTCAACATAATTTCAAAAGGGGGGAAAAAACAAAGAGTTTGATCCCGTGGCAATCGTTGGAAGGTATGTCTTAAGCGTTATGGGCGTTAGTGTGACTTGCGGTGCAAATCGTTAACGCATTAAAAATGGTTAGCTTTGCGTCGGCAAGAACCAGAATTGTACGCCAAGACATTCATAGGGTAACTTAGATATACCCTAATCAAAAGGTAAAAACAGATTACTCACTTGGAAATCGTTGGAAGGCATGTCTCCCGTGTTATGGTCGTTCGTGTGATTTTCGGTGCAAAAATTGATTCGGATCATTATCTCGTTGTAGCGAAGTTATGTACGGGATTTAGTAGTAATAAAAGGTTCGTAACGTAAAGAAAGCAACACCTAGTTAGGCTGCATGCCACCGAGGTAGCCAATGCCTATTCTAACCAACTTTCTTATTTACTGCTAACAAATGCTATTTACTCTGCTGCGAAAATTCACCGGCCACCTCGATGTTTTCGACAGCAAGTTCATAGAATAGTGTCGAGTCAATCGGCATATCTAGTAAAAGCTTCTCAAACAGTGACGTTCGCATTCGTCCATAAACAAGTAGGTGCCGTTATTTGTGAGTCTAAAAATAGAAAGCATTTACAACAACGCGAGAAGCTATCCCATACCTCATTCATGGGGTTTAAAGGGAAATTAAGTTTTTTTTTACGTTCAAAATTGTAGCGAAATCGGACATCTTTAAGCCGTGTCCCAAAGAGGTCTAAGGTCAAATCTATTTAGTATATGAAAATGAGTTTGTCTTTGTTTGTTTGCATTTTTTAGTATCGTATAGGCTCAAACGGCTTGACCGATCTTTTTGAATGTAGCTGTGTTGTCGGTCGGTGATGAAAATAGGTTACTTTGAATTTTGAATTTATCAAGTGGGCGTGGCCCCACCCATTGCACCCTATTTTTGAATGAGCAATATCTGGAGGACTATTTCTCCAATCGTCTTGAACATTTCTGTGAATGCATTTGACAGCAAAGTTCGTGATGTAACAAAAATTGGGCGGAATCGGTTTAGTGGGCATGGTATAAAACTTTAAACTGCTGTATTCTAATGAACTATCAGAGATATGAAGATGATGATATGGTAGATATGTTGTTTGTACTGTTTGAATTACAAACAGTGTGGAAGTGGGCGGTGACACGCCCTCTTTTCAAAATCGCTCTGACGGATTTTCAGATAGACAGATTATGAGGAAAATTTCACAATTTGGTACTACTGACCTACTGATAGTCCCTGGCTATGCTTGGTTGTGATTGGATAAAGGGGCGTGGCACAACTCATTCAGCTTGAAATTTAAAATGACTTTATCTCATAAACTATTAGAGGTATAAATATAATATAATGCTATGTGTTGTTGGTACAATATAAATGATGGTACATATAAACTTTAAGCCGTGCCCAAAGAGGTCAAAGGTCAAATCTATATATATGAAAATGAGAAATTGTCATAGAATGTAGTTGTGTGGTCGGTGTTGCAAATAGGGCACTTTAATTTTGGATATATCAAGTTGGCGTGGCCCCGTCCATTTGACCCTATTTTTGAAACCGCACTAACTGGAGGACTGTTTCTTTAATTGCCATGAAAATTTTAGTGGATGAAAAAAAATGGGCGGGATCGGATCAGTGGGCGTGGTAAAAAATTTGAAACTTGAAAAGGCTGTATCTCCTTAACTATAAGGGATATAAAGCTGAGTTTTAGTATGTGTTGTTGGTACACTATCAATTACAGCCAGAGAGGAAGTGAGCTGTGACACGTCCCATTTAAGATAAACTATTATACAGCTATAATAACAGGTTGATCTTCCTGAAAATTTCACGGTATAGTAGAAATATAACCAGGCTATTTGAAATCAAAGCACAGTACAACACATGATTTTGGGACTCAGTTCTGAGAATTGCACGTTAAAGAAGCCCCCAAAACTAAGAAATACAAGATACGAAAAACGGTATCATAGTGGTCTTTATGAGCTGATATGTTCACAAAAATTGTTTAGCTTTACCATGGCTACAATTTTGACGAACATTGTTATTGAAAAATTTGGACTCCCTCAAAGTAATGCTCAAAAAAGTGAAAAAATAATAATTTCTTCTTAAATTTTTTTTTTTGAAAAAGTGCAAAAAAAACCAACTTTTTTGACATAAATTGTTAACAAAGTTGGTGCGCAAGACTCTCAGCTACATTATTGCCGAATATAGTGTAGCACTATCAAGAAGTGTGAGCTAGCTGTTGGGCAAAAACTGATGACACCTTTTTTCGAGGGGCTCACTGATTTTCAGAATCATTTGGGGTCCATAAAAAAAATTGGTCACCAAACTCGCCAAACTGAGTATCGGGGTTTTATTACCCTTCGATAGTAGAAACGAACTTTAATTGCCATACGATTTATTTTTGCTCAAGTTGGATTATGGCATTTTTTCTATATTTTAATATTAATATTTTTTTTAAATTACAAACTAAGGAGAACATTAACAGCTAAAATAATAATAGGGATAAAAGGGATGAGGATATTTTGTACAGCAAAAAGAAAATCTAAATTTAAATTTTAATTTTGTATAATCTAAGTTTGAACTAAATATGCTCTGTCGTTTCGATTTTCCCCAAACGTTTTTATAGGGACCGGCCGTGGCATAGTAGTTAGAACACGCGACTACCATGCGTGAGATCGCAGGTTCAAACCTGGCTCCAGTCATCTTAAAAAAAAAGAAAAAAAAGAAATAAATTTTTCTTTCATTGTCGGCTCCCCTCGAATGTTGTTGACAGCAACTTCGCAGTATTAAGCGTCGATTCAATCGGCGTGTCTAGTAAGAGCTTCTCAAAACAGTGACGTTCGCATTCGTCGATAAACAAGTAGGTGCCGTTAGTTGTGAATCTAAAAATAGAAAGCGTGTTAATTCACAACAACGCCAGAAGCTATCCCATACCTCATTCATGGGGTGCAAAGGAAAATTAAGTTATTTTTTTTAATTTTTATTTTCAACTACAACAAACAGACTCCCACTTCCTGTTTACAAGGATGTCAACCTACAAAAATATATAATTTGATTTCGTCTAAAAAAGCAACATAAAAATAATAATCCTAGTAAATGACTGTTTAATAACCGATAACCTATATTTGATTGAGCTGTTTTTATATCCCCGTAACTCTCCATTATTTCTCTAAACCACTTCACACCAGGTGTCTTATGTTAAAGATGATAATGTTGAATTTGGCATTAAGACTGTCAATGAAGTCATCGTTTTCATTGCTAAAAATTCCTAAATTTTAACATAAAATTTTATGGTCTCCCCCCCTACTCCCCCGACTACAATTCAATGCGTAAATTCCATTGTCCTTTATCAAGTGTGGTCGTAAAACGTTTTACAACCTTGACTTTGTATCCTCACCAGCGAATGAATTGGGTGCCAACAAAGGGCAAACAAAAAAAACCAAAAAAAGCAAAAAAACGCAGTTGTATTGCTGTTGGCTTTATGGAATCTTTTTGCTGTTTTTAGCTGTTGTTGTCGTTTTGATATTTAATTCAATTCATGTTTTGAGGTTATGTGCACTTTGTTCATATTTGCCAGTAAATTTCATTGCCAAAGAAAAACTAAATGTATTTGTGTGTTGTTGTTCTTTTTTTTATTATTATTGGGTTCTTCTCTTATACAGTGAATTTTGTTGTTATTGTTAAACTGTAGATTTAAGAGTGTCAACGATATATAGGGAAACAAAAAGGACTAATGCCAGTTAAATCTTAATAGAGACAGGGTATGGCCATGGCCACCACATAAAGATTTTAAAGAATTTGGTTTTTTTTTTTAAGGAAAGCATATAAGAACATCTTTGAAACGCTTAGTTTGATTAACCTTCTGTCTTAAATGGCGACTAATAATCTAATTTGCTAATAGAACGATATTGGAGTCAAAGGTAACTTATGTACATTTCCCAGTACAGAACATGATTTTGGGACACAATTTTGAGAACTGCACGTGAAAGTAGCCCCAAAAAGAAGAAGTTCTGCATCATTCGTTATGTTAAGTTACATGCCATAATAATTTAATATCGATTTATAGTAAGTAAGTATCGTATAGGGAAATTTGTCACGTTTTAGGCTTTTTTGTTTGACATAACATAAATACTATATGGTGGCGTATGATTATCATAAGTAATATTCCACGTAAATCATACGCCACGGAGTACAACAGTTTTCAGTTCAAAATCATTTGAAGAATGAAAAAGTGAGACTGTTGCTTATGTAGATTAAAGGAATTGTAATTCTTAATCTTTTTAAATTTGTTTCAGCTAAATCGGAGTAGTGGTTCTCGAGTTATGTCAAACAAACCTGGCTCTCACTTTTCTTCCATAGATTATTTTTTTCCGCCTGAAGAGGCGTTTCATCTCCCTCCTCTTTTCACATGCAGCAACCTTTTCCTCAGTCATTGCGCGTCATTTCTCATCGTATCAGGGCTTCTCTGAGCGTGGTGTTTCATAACCCAGTGCGGCCATTGCCAATGTGTGGTGGGAAACATCGGAAATAGGGGGGGGGGGTTCGTTTAAAGCAATTGAGAGAGTTGGTTGAAGTAGGCATTGGCTATCTCGGTGATATGTAACTTTGTAGTGTTTAGCTTCCCGTGCTTACATTGGCTACAGCTAGGTGGTGATCCGAGTCAATATATACACCGCGCATCACACGCACGTCCATAACGCTTGAGGCATGCTTTCCATCAATTACCACGTGATCAATCTGATTTCTTGTATTTTGATCGGGAGATATCCAGGTTGCCTTGTGGATATCTTTATGCGGGAGTCAGGTTCCACTCAAAACCATGTTTCTTGCCGACGCGAAACTAACCAGTCTGAATCCATTATTGAAGGTGTTGTAGTTTAGATTGAATTTTCCGACTGCTGAACCAAGAGCGTCTTCCCTTTCTACTTTAACATAAAAATTTCTCAGGCCAATTTTAATGTAATGGACAGGGCAGCGGGCATATATTTCCTCCAGGAGCTCATATAATTCCCCTTATTATGTTTGTCGTAGTCACGTCGAATCTTTGTCGTTTTTCAAATATGGCATTGCTGTAATACGACATCTCCTTGCTCCTACCATGTTCTTTTTCATCGGTTGTTGAAAAATTCTCAATATAAAACAATTCTGTTATTTATTATTAAGTTTATTCAAATAAAAAAACGACCGAATATTGTCGAAAGTCGACTACGATATACATAATTAGGGGAAATGTATCTTTAATGTACTCATCTTTGTCTTCCGTCGGGGCGTGTTCTCAAATCAGCGTTATGTACAAATATTTCGCTTTGATGCGGATAGTGGCTATTCGGTCACTTACAGGGCTTAACCCTGAGACCAGATGTCAAAGAGTCTAGCGAACTAGGAATCCGTGTCTTTGTGGATGGCAGCTGTAAAAGTTGTCACAGTTCTTTCATCGTGTACATCCCTATCCCTATCCCTTCCATCGCAATTCCTGTATGGCGATAATGGCGGCCTTGTAGTTGTCGAGGATACCGTCATGGTCCTTTTAATGTTTCCTAGGGTCGTCAACATTTGGTGGAGGGGGGGGGGGGCTTGTTTTGTCTTTCGTGTTTTCAAAAAGGCCACCACGTCCGATCCTAGTCTCTTGGGGCTGTCAAAGCCACTACGAGAGCATTCTAATGTTCACGATCGTATTCGATAGCTCAGTGGTAGCGACGTAGATTAGCAATCCGAAAGTGCCTGGTTCGAGTCCCGGACGGGGCACTGGCCAAATTAACATCGATGAAAAATTACTTTTCAAATATTTTCGAGTTCTCCAGACAACAAAACTCATCCTAGAAGCTTCCATTACAAAAATCCAGATTGCTCCAGGACCAAGGAAAAAAGAAATGTTTTATCAACATCGCAAAATAATTCAACAAAATCAGCTGGTGCCATCTTTGGAGGAAATTGGCAGTTAAAACTCACAACAACATCAAACAATCCCTTGACACAAACCTTGTTATCTGCAAAGGAACGGAACAGAGTTGTCAATAATGATCGTATGATAATCGGATTACATGATCGAGTGCTGATAAATTGAAAATTGGTATAAAGAATTAGCTACCTACTCCAGCAGTTACAACAACAACATTATCGTCTAAAATCGGCCATGGTACAAAGAACAAGAAGGGTCTACATCGCAATCGCTAAATCCAAATCTGAATTGTGTTTATATCTAAATACTTTATCCAATAGATTGTAAACTTGAATAACACCATCAATAAACTATACAATGTTATTATTGCCCGAGTCAGGAAAAGTCTGCGGAGTTATTATTCTATAAGGTTTTGTGGGTCCTTATGGCGATCCTGGAGGGGACTAGACTTACTTCATCCTACTACGCTACAATGTCTTAAGAAGTATTCTTGAGGGAACCTAAAGTTTGTTTATGTCTTAAGTGATAATGGAATTGATAATTTTCCTTTTGTCCTGACATTTACTTTGTCTCTTCTTTTTATTGTGAAAAAGGACAACCCTTTGATAGCAGTCTGCCCTCCTGTTGATAATTAATTATTAGTTTTTAAATTATTTTTTATTGTATTGTATATATTTGTTTACTCCATTAAATATTGATTTTTTTAATATCATTTCTTTTCATTTTCTCTTTTCGTTTCAGTGATACGTAAGTACTCTTGTTTCCCATAAAAAATACTTAAAAAATTGAAAAAAAATATGTATTTATATTGAAACAAATATTAAACCACAAAAAGAACCACTCGACTGGATATCGACAACAACAGCGTTGACATAAAATTTGCCAACAAAAAAAAATGGAAATCAGAAAATAACAACCAATTGTTGGTCGCTGTTCATCGAGAAGACCATTAAATGAAATGTTGAGCATTTAAAGTAATATTTATCATTTAAACGGAAATCGAAATGAATATTACAGAAAAAAAAACAAATTAATTTCTTTAAGGTAACTAAAAAAAACATCGATGGAAAAGGGCATTACGAAATGTTAGTTTATTTCAAAAGCCACTTGCTTATGTTCATACGAGAATTGGTAGATTTCTTTAGTAAATAAAAAATATTATAATGGAAATTGTTTTTAGGAAGTAATGGGGAGTTAGGGATTTGGGTGGGCTTCCTAACAGTGCTGAGAATATACTGAAATACTATAGCACATATGGTGATTTTCAAAGAAATAATAAACATATCATAATTTTTTGTCAATCTTTCTGAACAAAAAAACATTATTTTTTTTTTAATTTAAAAATTTTGATTACAAATATTTGTTATTGTTATTTTTAATTTTTATAAATACTCAATAACAGTGATAGGCATACCATAGACTCGCGAGGCCGGCTATAATAGTTTCTTCTTAATAAAAAAAAAACATTATTTTTTTAAATTTAAAAATTTTTGTTACAAATATTTAGGTTAAATTCTTAATTAAATGTTGTTTTTCAATTTTTATTTAATACACTTGCACATATGGGCATTTACAATAAAAGGTCCGTAGGAGTGAAATATTTGGTGTTAATAAACACATCATAATTTTTCTAAATCCTCTTGAATAATAAAACTTAATTTTTTTTGGCAATAATAGTTTTTTCTTTCTGAACAAAAACAAAAACATTATTTTATTTAAATTTATAAATTTTGATTAAAAATATTTAGGTTAAATTCTTAAAATCATTTTGTTTTTTAATTTTTATTAATACTCCAAAACTGTGATAGGCTTCCCATAGACTCGCGAGGCTATTATTTCAATTTAAAAGTTTTGATTAAAAATATTTAGGTTAAATTCTTAATAACATGTTGTTTTTATGTTTTAATAAATACACTGTCACATATGGACATTTCCAAAGAGAGGTCTGTGCGGGTGAACATTTTAAGCTGAATTCTTAAAAACATGTTGTTTTAATTTTTATTAATATTCAAAAATAGTGATAGGCATTCCATAGCCTCGCGAGGCCGGCAATAATAGTTTCTTCTTTCTGAACAAAAAAAATATTATTTTATTTAAATTTCAAAATTTTTGATCAAAAATATGTTGTTTTTAATTTTTGCTAATATCCAACGTCAGTGGCAGGCATCTTACTTACTTACTTAAGTGGCCAATTACAATTTACGAAACGTAGTTCATAAATTTGAGGCCTGAAGTAATAAAGAATTCCACACGCTTCGGTCTTCTGCGTGTGTTCTCCAGTTAGTCCTACCAGATGATGGCACATCGCCTACCACTTGGTCCTTCCAACGGAGTTTGGGTCTCCCTGCTCTGCGCCGTCCTTCCGGTTCGCCTTCAAACTCCTTTCTCGCTGGAGCATTTACATCCATCCTGGCAACTTGACCCAGCCATCGTAGTCGTTGCATTCTGACTCTTTTAGCTACGTCGATGTCGTGGTAAAGCTCATACAGCTCATGGTTCATCCGATGGCGAAACTTGCCGTCGACACAGATAGGTCCATAAATTTTTCGGAGTACTTTTCTCTCGAATACTCCCAGGTTATGTATGTCCGTTGTCGTAAGCACCCATGATGCGGCAGCATACAAAAGAACGGGTAAGATTAGCACCTGGTAAAGCTGTTTCTTAGTATTCCGAGATAAGGTGGTATTACTAAAGTGCTGCCGAAGTGCGTCAAAACATCTGTTGGCTAGCACTATTCTCCGCTTAATTTCTTGGCTGACATTATTTTTCTTATTGACGGAAGATCCGAGGTAGGTAAACTCATCTACTACCTCAAAACAATAATTTTCAATGTTGACGCTGCGTCCCCATCGAGAGGACTCTTTGTTCGTCGAAATCATTATTTTTGTTTTGTCCTCGTTGACCGCTAAACCCATTTTTGCTGACTCCTTTTCTAGTGATGAGAAAACTGCAGTAACATCCCGCAGATTTCGGCCAATGATGTCTATATCATCGGCATAGGCTAGTGGCATGTGGCTCTTGTGGAATATGGTGCCAGACATGTTGACACCAGCCTTTCTCATCACCTTCTCCATAACTATATTAAATATTGTACAGGACAGGCTATCGCCCTGCCTGAGACCTCTTTCCGTGTTGAATGGTTCAGACTGATCCTTACCAATCTTAACCGAGGATTTGGTGTTGTCTAAGGTACATTTGCAAAGTCGAATCAGCTTTGCAGGAATACCCAGACATGGCCTCATAAAGCCTATTCCTTATCGGAGAGTCGAAGGCAGCTTTGTAGTCGACAAAGAGGTCGTAGGTGTCGATCTGCTTTTCATGGGTTTTTTCCAGGATTTGTCGTAAGGTGAATATTTGATCCGTCGTAGATTTGCCAGGTCTAAAGCCGCACTGATATGGTCCAATTAGTTTTTCTACAATTGGCTTTAGACGTTCACACAATATGCTTGAAAGGACCTTGTACGCAATTGGTAATAGGCTTATTCTACGGTAGTTCTTACATTCACTACGATCTCCTTTCTTGAATATGGGACATAACAGACTGAGACTCCAATCCCCGGCATGCTCTCCTCTTGCCAGATGTTCTCCATGAGCTGATGCATGCTCCTAATCAGCTCCTCCCCGCCAGCCTTAAACAATTCAGCAGGGAGACCATCCGCTCCAACAGCTTTGTTGTTTTTAAGGCGGGAGATGGCCATACGTATCTCGCTCTGGCTCGGAGGTGGACAGTTAATACCATCGTCATGGATTGCAGCGGGGACTTCTGGAGTGGTGTCAGTATCCAGTAAATTTCTAAAGTGATCTCTCCATATCTTCAGAACGTTATCCGGGTCCGTCACTAGCTGACCATCGCTGTCCTTGCAGGAGGGTAACCCTGTTCCACGCATTCTCGCTTTAACTCGCTTGTAGAATTTTCGGGCTTCCCCTCTACTTCGGAGCAAAAAAAAAACGGTTTTATATTTAAATTACAAATACTTATGTTAAATTTTTAATAAATACAATTTGTATTACATTCACTTGCACATAGGGGTATTTCCACAGAAACGTCGCTCATAGTTTTTCTAAATCTTTCTGAATGCAAAAACATTATTTTTTTAAATTTAAAAATTTTGTTTACAAATATTTAAGCGGAATTCTTAATAACGTGTTGTTTTTGAATTTTTCATAATACTAAAAAAACAGTGATAGGCATCCCATAGCCTCGCGAGGCTGGTATTAATAGTTTTTTCTTTCTTTCTTTCGATTTAAAATATTAAGGTTAAATTCTTAAAAAAATGTTGTTTTTTAATTTTAATTAAATACTCTTGCATATATGGGCATTTCCACAGAAACGTCGGTGTGGGTTAAAAAAGTGTTAAATATACATCATAAATTTTTAAAATCTTTCTGAAGAAAAAAACATTTTTTTTTTTAATTTAAAAACTATGGTTACTTATATTTAAGCTGAATTCTTAAGTTAATACTCAAAAATAGTAATAGATTTTCCATAGCCCCGCGAGCCCGGCAATAATAGTTTTTTCTTTCGGGATAAAAAAAACATTATTTTATTTAAATTTAAAAATTTTGATTGTTGTTTTTTTAATTTTTACTAATATTCTACAACGGAGGCAGGCCATAGCCTCGCGAGGCCGACAATAATAGTTTTTTTTTTACTCAGCACGATCGGCAATTCCCACGTACGCGAAGCTATGTTAAATGCAAAGCAGTCAGTCTTTGGACAGTCTCTGATTGAATGTTGTGATAGAAAATAAACTACACAAAGAAGCTAAAATACAAAAATCCACTACTTTTTTTATAATCGTGAACCATAATGCATCAACATATTTAAGTGGAAATACTGATGTCGAATTTTTTTTTATAATTTTGTGGCATAGTGTAGTCAATGTGTGGTAACTAGAGTGTTCAAATACCTCATTTTTTTAGAAACCCGGTTTGCGAGTTATTCGAAAAATTGATTTTTTAGAAAAATCGGATTTCGAATACAGCATTTTAAAGAAAACCGGTTTAACCGGTTTTTTTCGGTTTTTTCCCAAAATGTTAAAAATACTTATAAAAAAAATAATTTGGTTTAAAAAAATGCATTTATTTAGTATGTTCTATCAATACACCCAATCCGATCGTGCCCAAATCCTACATTTAGTAAAACTATAGCAGGACAAAGTTTTGGAGAAAAAACTGTACCTCCCATACCCATCAGGTACCACCCAATTTAGAAATCTATTAATATTATTAATAGATCCAACGCTATCGTGACCAAATTCTGTTTTTAGTATTGCTCAAACAGAATAAAAATTTGGAGAACCAATTTGGAAGCCTAGCCACGTACGTGCTGGAACCTCCCATACAAATGCACCATTCCGCCCAATTCAGAGATGGAGCAGTAATATCAATACACCCAACGTGATCGTGTCCAAATTCTGTATTTAGTAAAGCTAAATCAGGATAAAGTTTTTAAGTTTAGCCACGCCCCATCTGAGACCTCCCATACAAATGTACTATTCCGCCCACTCTAGAGATGGAGTAGTAATATCAATACACCCAACGTGATCGGGCCCACATTCTGTATTTATTAAAGCTAAATCAGGATAAAGTTATGAAGAAAAAAACTTTAAGTCTATCCACGCCTGGTTCCTCCCATACAAATGTACCACTTGCCCACTTTAGAAATCGAGTAATGACATCAATATACTAGAAAATTATATGTTTTACTGAGGGTAAGGGTATCTGTAAGTCGGCTTACCTAACTGAAACTTACTTACTGGTTAAAATAGAATTTAAGAAATAATATGCAATTTTAGTTTTAAATTTTGAGTCAATTCTTCTGTTTCGTTTTTAAAAAGCTTGATACAGAAAACACGCGCTCACTTATTGTGGAAGTAAGATTTATTGGCAAAAGAGCGTTTAGAAGGATATTGAGCTTTTCTGTCCTTTTATTAAATCTATCGAAATAGTTGAAATCATCATATTGGCTTGTGTCATTGCAATTTGTTTTCACTGATGGATTTTGGATGTTATTTATTGTCATGTTTAAATCGTTGCAAAGACTACCATTAGGAGATTCCCCCATCTCACAATCTGAACTGTCAATAGACTCTGCCGTTGTTGGGAAAATTGCAGGATAAAGTCTTTTAAAAAGATCGTTAGCAAATTCCTTCGTTTCGGCCTTTTTAGACTACTTTACACAGGATTAGCTTGTAGTATATTTTCCGGTCCTAATACATATAATTAGGGTATTCAATGTTTGTAAACGAGAATGATTTTAGAAGCTATTTAAAGTTTTAAAATTCAATTTCAAATTAATTTAGAAAAATCTTTTTACATTGTAAAAACAAGAATGCTTCTATAAGCTTTGTAAAATTTTAAAATTCAATTTCAAACTAATTTAAAAAAAAACCGAGTACCCGAAGGAAAAAACTCGGTTAAACCGGTTATTCGAAAATGGCATTTTTGCAAAAACCGGCATACGGTTTTAAATAAAAAAACCGGTTTACGGTTTTGAACACCCTAGTGGTAACTTTTCACTTTTATAATTTAGAATTACAATCCAAGTGTTAATAAACAAAACAAAAAGAATAACAAAATCTAATCAAACTACTGTCTACTATTTTTTCCCTTAAGTATTTTCGATAACCTACAAATTGGTTTGTGTGTCTCTCTGCAATTGTAATTGTATTGGTAATAGACCTATTATCCCTTATATATGTACATGAGTTGTGGGCACAGAGGTCTAATTTTCGTTCAACCAAATCGTTATCCGTTACAGTTATTTCCTATACATATCTGTGTAATAAATTTACTTTGTTATTGTTTAAATCCTCATCAAACCCAATGAACGCCTGCCCCTCCCCTTCCCCTACCACTGCTTTTGACTAGATTTTTTGAAATAGAATTATATTCTGGATTTAGTGCCATCATCTCATCCACGTGTTATCGTCCTACTGACACACACTCACACACACACGCACACACATCCATAGACAAGAAACATTTTTGGCTATAATTTCACATATTTATGAATTCATATGTCGATGTGTATTTAAGTGTCGGTTTTGTTGTTGGGTGCGTGTGTAAATGTCAATGTATGCAATGATGATTGCGAGCACAACAACAATAATGATGATGATGCTCACGATGATGATGTTAACTGCGTGTTGAAAATTGCAAATTGCTTCGAGGTCCTGGTTTACCGAAAACTAAACAAAAATGTTACACAAAAAAAAAAAACCAAAAACCAAAACCCAAAAACTGGGGAAAGGCAAAGCAGCAGCAATTCACATGAAAGTGATTCGTTAGCTTTGCAGCACATTTTTCTGTAAGCACAATGATTTTGTTTCCCTGCTGGTTGGCTGCTCTCGTTCAAATACTTGGTGATATGTAGAGGCAGTTGTAACCGAAATGGGCTACCTTTGTGACATTCGATGGTATGGGAAGCAAGAACGGTAATGTAGAATTGGCAAAGGGATTTGTAGGTGAAGAAAAATACTTTTATTGTAACAGAAAGTAATTTTGTTGTACACAAAAGTAAATTAATTGTACCAAAAAGTAAATTAATTGTACCAAAAAGTAAATTAATTGTACCAAACAGTACTGAATTGTTCCCAGAAGTACTTCTGTTGAAACAAAAAGTACTTTTATTGTACCCAAAAGTACTTTTGTCGTATCAAAAAGTAATGTTTTTTTTATCAAAAAGTACTTTTATTACACCAAAAAGTAATTTTATTGCACCAAAAAATTAATTAATTGTACTAAATAGTACTTAAGTGTACCCAGAAGTACTTCTATTATTGTAACAAAAAGCAATTTTATTGTATCAATAAGTAATTTTACTTTACCAAAAACTACTTTTATTGCACCAAAATTTTGTTTAATTGTCAAAAACTTTTTATTGTAAAAAGAGCACTTTTATTGTGCCAAATAGTACTTTTATTGCAATAAAAAGTACTTTTATTGTTTAATTGTACCAAAAGGTATTTTTGTTAAAATAAACCGACTTTGTGGCACAATAAAAGTACTTTTTGGTACAATGGAAACTTTAAAACATGTTTTTTTTGCCTACCGTACTTTCACATGGGACCGGCCGTAACATGATGGTTAGAACACGCGACTATCATGTGGCAGATCCTGGGTTCGATTTCCGACTCCAGTCATTTACATTTTGCTTTCATTGCCGGCCCCCTCGATGTTGTCGACAGCAACGTCGCAGTATAAGTGTCAAGTCAATCGGCATGTCTAGTAAAAACTTTCTCAAACAGTGACGTTCGCATTCGTCGATAAACAAGTAGGTGCCGTTAGTTGTGAATCTAAAATAAAAAGCTTGTTAATTCACAACAACCTCATTCATGGGGTGTAAAGGGAAATAAAGTTTTAAGTCCTTTCATACTGATTTAAAACTTCATGTTTAGAATGTTAGGAAAAATAACATTTTTCCAATATTCACCGAATCCACCCTCATAATTTTACATACATATCTTTTTTGTGAGTATACTGTCAGTGCTCCCGACTCAAATTTATGTAGTTTTTTTTGATTAATTTCTAAAATTTAGCTCCACTTGAAATATACAATGCACAGTGGTCGTCCCCAAAAATATTAAAAATTATGTCGAAATTCTGGGAAAAACTGTGGCAACACTATCTCACAATAGATTTTGCTCTTTCAAATTACTTTTGTGTTTACTTTATTCCACCTGTCCTCTTTAAGAAAAACTGTAAAAGGCAGACCGAGTAACTGTCAAGTGAAAGTCCAAAATAAAACGTAAAAACCTCTTTAAAAAAGATTGCTTAAACAATGGAAGGATTAAATATTGTAAAGAAAGGTATTAACTATTATTTAAAAGAATTAAAAACTTGTCAGCATGTTGTGTCTTTTTTGTTAAACTAATTTGTTATATGTGCCTATTTCAGAACTAACTCGTGTGCAGACTTAAACTTCACTTTGAGTTTTAGTTGCGAAGTCGATCGAAGTTGACAACCAAATTTGTTGTAAAATGTTTATTAATATTTTCAGATTATATGATGTAAATTTTAGCTGCGAAAATTTGCGATGTGTTGAATGTCTTCAATAGAATAAAGCCGACTTTGGTGTGCCTACTTTACATTTTCAGGTTCTAAGAGAGGTCCTTGAATCCTTTGTCCGACATTGACCAAATTTTAGATTTAGTCATAGATTGATGGAATCAATGGTTATGCCGACTTTGGTGTGCCTACTATGAAATTTAAATTTTCAAGATCTAAGACAGGTCGTTAAATCCTTTTAAAGATTTTAACCAAATTTTAGAAATTGGTGTCATTTAAAGAGACTGTGAGATGTGCCAAATATTATTCACCTATGATAAATCCTTCTATTTTTGGCCGCTCTTTGTATGAAACGGCAACCACTGTGGAATGATGCTTTTAAGGTAGAGCACACATTGTTACGCTGCTGATATGACTAACTAACACATTTTCGCAAAAAGCAAATAACTACGTTTTTGTAATTGCTACCGAGGCCTTTTGAATGGTTTTGCATAAGTAACACACACACGCGCTCTCACATGCTTTTACATACAACAACACAATGACTATCACTTCAACGACAATTTGCAATTGTCCCCTACCTCCCCTTGTATCCTCACCAACGTTAGATAATGAGTGTCAACATAATTTTATGCTCACGATGAATGAAGTCATTGCCCTACAGGGTGATTAGGTCGATCAATAACGAAGTCGATTAACCCGCTTTATTTTCTTGGGCCCTATAATGTTTCAAACATTTCAAAAAGTAAGAAAAACTTTTACAACGGACATTGTTTTACATCAGCAGGGTATTGCTTCTAGGCTGATTCCTGTAACAAATGTTGCTGTACAATTTGAAGAAGTTACAGTTTAAGAGCCTAGAAATTTAACAGTGTTAAGAGTATCCGCAAACATATAAGTAAACATATAAGTTGCTGCATTCTATAGCCTCGCGAGGCTTGCAATAATCGTTTTGTTTTCACACAGATACGATCGGCAATTCACACTGACTGATTTCAAGCAGTCAGTATCTGCTTGAGTGTTATGTTTCGCATTCAACACAAAACCAGACAGACCAGGCGATCAAATTCATATATGACGATACTTCCCAGTTCCCAGTTCCTCACGGATTGGTTGCACGACTATTTTGAATCATTGAAGACTTATCGGTGATCGTTCATACAAATCGTCGACGACTTTTTCATACAAGTATCTCATAAATCATGCACGACCATATGAGCGACAATGTTGCTCAAGTTGTTATTGATGATTACATACACCAGTCATAAGTATAACGAAAACAAACAAATGCATTCAGTCTCGCTTGAGCATTCGTCCGACGCTAATGTGTTGACGCTTGTTGTTAGCACGACAATAAAAGTAATGAATTTTTCCATGATTATTTCATGGATTTAATTTTGTTCATTGTTCAAAAAAACTTTATAACAATTTCCTTCACTACAGTGAGAGAGAGGGAAGAGAGCAACTCACCTACACAAACTCATATTGTGGTTGTATTTTGGGCTGCCGTTCACTGACATACACGAGTATGTATTTTAAAAGTTTGTCTACGGCCACATAAACGACAATTTTTGTGCACTATCGTCAAAGGCTTTTTTAAATCATTGTTCTTTTAATATAAATTAAAAATTTTTTGTTTTATTGTGGGTTTATGTTTTATTTGCGCACTTAAAACACTTTTTTAATCAAAAAAAAAAAGCACAACCTGCCTGGTCAGTGCTTTCAACAAACTAATCAACATTGGCACATTCTTTTTCATACTTTTTTGTTGTTGTTGTAACTGTGTCCCGTTAATTTTTTCCTGCTTACAACAACTTAAAAGTAACGTCTGCTTCAAAGAGCAATGAGATATGTGACATCAATTTTTTTGTCGCTCAGCTTGTCGCTGACAAACTCTTTTGTTAATGTTATGTCTAGTATCTGGTCGTGCACGATGATTTCTTCTATTGGATCATCAATGAAAATTCAATGTATTTATGCCATGCGTAAGAAATCTTTGAAGACATGTTTATCTCTGTAACTGCCCAGTTGGCAACGTCTTAAAAACATCCTCAGGGATGGGTGCACGACCATATTAAATCGTTAAATACTTGTCAGTGACCGTCCATACAAATCTTTGACAATTTTTTCATACAAGTGTTGCATAAATCATGCACGATTAGATGAGCGACATTGTCGCTCATGTTGTCATTGATGATTAAGTAAACAAACATGTCTTCTGATAGTTTGTCAACGACCACATAAACTATAATATTTGTGCAGCATCGTTAAAGGCTGGTTAGGTGATCGAGATTGAGTCATTGTTTTTTTTTTTATAAATTTAAAATTTTTTGTTTTATTGTGTGTTTATGTTTTATTTGCGCATTTAAAACATTTTTTTTAATTAAAAAAAAAAACCGGTATCTTGGGATTTACGCGAGTGCTGTTGGTTTCAAAATCTTGAATCGTAGCTGTCTTATCGACAACATATTTTGGCTTCAAATACTTTCTCAGAAAATTATTCCAGAGGTGTGACAAAAAGTGCGTTTTCACATTATTGTCATTTTCATATATGGCGGCTTCAATTCTTAAACGATTTCGATTTTGTTAGCCTCATGACGTAATATTCACCAAGTTGTGGTGACAAACGAAAGTCCAAAATGCTGCATACGAAGTCGAATCTATTGGTTACATCCTTTAACTACACTCCGCTAAAGCCTCAATATTTTCATCACTACGGAGTGGATCATAAGGTCTTTTAGGTCGCATATCTTCCAATAACGTACATTGATAGCCAATTTTCCCAATGGTATTACCAAGACAGTGCCGGCCTTGGTATGATGGTTAGAATACGCGACTATTATGCGAGAGATCCAAGGGGACTTTTTTCATCAACATTTTGTAACGTGACGCCAGTCGTCCGTACATACATTCACCTACATACACAATTCTTTCTCTAAACAACCTTTATTTGACCTTCAACATCGCCAACAAACTCAACCTGCATACATACTTTTAATTACTTCGATCACCACATAGGCCGAATGGCAGCAACTCCAACAACGCGTGCAGCCACCTACAACCTTTATTTGCCTTTCAATTCTGATAATTCTTCAACGACTTGAAGGGCAAACGTCAATTCCACCGATCGCACGACCGCCGCAAACGACGCATTAAGGAGACGACATCACAAAGGAAAGTGTTACTCAATGCTGAGTGATGTCATCAAATTCTCATTACATCGAGACCTCCACTTACTTAAATGATCGAACTATTGCTTGGTAGGACGGCGGTTGCTACCCCAGCCACCTTTATTGCTAAGTTGCTTTGTACCCGATCTCCCTTGCCCTTCTCAGAGCAATCATTTATCGAGAGAAATATTCTTTTGTTTAATCAGACTTCGGTCTGTTGAGCCAACTTTTCTTGGTTTACCCCAAACTCCATTGGTTAAATCAGACTTCGGTCTGTTAAACCGGACTTCGGTCTGTTGAATCGGACTTCGGTCTGTTAAATCGGACTTCGGTCTGTTAAATTGGACTTCGGTCTGTTGAATCGGACTTCGGTCTGTTGAATCGGACTTCTGAGTCATCAATCATCACTTGCTGATATGAACCTGAAACCCCGACAAAACCCGAGTCATCAATCATCACTTCCTGATATTAACCCCGGCAAAACCCGAGTCATCAATCATCACTTGCTGATATTAACCTGAAACCCCAACAAAACCCGAATCATCAGTACGCTCCCAATAGTGTTTTTGATTTCCTGGCATTTTTCATTTCCCGGGAAATCGGGATTTTTATTTAATTTTCCCGGGATCCCGGGAAATCCCGGTCCAAAACAAAAATACATAAAAATGCCATTAACTATTAAAAAAATACAAACAAAGATATATGAAATGGAACATAAAAAAAATTTTAAAATATTGTGTCAAAGTTTATCCGAAAAGTTGTTAATACTTAGACAAGCTTTCATCATGAAACCTGTATATCAGCAATCTCCTTATAGACTTAGAGAGGCACACGAAGGGACTTTTCGAAATTCGTAGTTTTAGGTGGAAAAAGGTCTAACAAGCAAGAAAACTGATAACATTATGCAAGCCAAACGGCAAAAGCTATCATCGAGAAAATGTATATGAGCAAGATTCTTAAATAACAAGAAGGACGCTAGGAAGAATTTTGCGAAATTCGTGCTTTTTGGAGTAAAATGGCCAAAAAGGAATAAAACCGGTATCATTGAGCTCAGACCAAACATCTAAACATACAATCATCCAGTATACCAACAAAGAAAGTTATATGTCAGTCAATCGCCTTAAAAATATTGTCCTAGAATATATGCCTATCAATAAGTAAGTATTCATCAACTCACGGCCATGGTATCGCTGATCCATTTTAGAAATTCAATACGTTCGAAGATTTCTCTATATATGCATTTAAAATATAAACAAAACATCTAAAGACGGAAGACGATAGATATGGCCAAGAAAATAGTCAACAATTGGTAATTTTATGGTAAAAATTTAGATATTGACTCAATAAATAATTGAAAAGAAATCCCGGGAAATCCCGGTCGCATTCCCGGGATTCCGGGACGGAAAACTGGCCGGGATTCCCGGGAATTTTGTCCCGGGAATTCTCGGGACAAAAACACTAGCTCCCAAGTTACTGGAACGAGCCTGAATCGTCGAAAGTACCCAAACTACCACGTCCCTGAATAACGAAACAATCCTGACCTATCTGACCTCTACAGTTTTGGGAATATAATATAAAGTTCTCGATCACCTCAAATCGATCGTTCCATAAAATTCTCGATGATCTTAAATCGAACCAAGTCCCGCAACCTGTCATCAGAGTCCACATCAATATTCGTCGAGCGTATACTAAAAGTTATCGATCATCTAAAATAGACCTGGTTACAAATTACCGGACAAGACAACAACGCTATCACTGAATCCGAATCTGAATTGTTTTCGTATCTAAATACTTTATCCAGTAGATTATAAGTTTGAATTACACCATCAATAATTAATATTGTTATTTTGCCCTAGTCAGGGAAAATCTACTGAGTTCTTATTCCGTAAGGTTTTGTGGGTCCTTATGGCGACCCTGGCGACGACTGGACTTACCTCAGCCGATGAGGAACCACGTTACAATTTTCTTTAATTGTCGGCTCCCTCGATGTTGTTGGCAGCAACTTTGAAGTACAAGTGCCGAGTCAATCGGCATGTCTAGTAAAAGCTTTTCAAACAGTGACCTTAACATTCGTCGATAAGCTAGTAGTCTAGTAATGCATTTTCAAACAGCTGACGTTAGCATTCGTCTATAAGATGAGGTGCCGTTATGTGAGTCTTAAAATAGAAAGTGTGTTAATTTTCATTAACTCCAAAAGCTATCCCATATCTCATTCATGGAGAGTAAAGGGAAATTAAAACTTTTTTTGGACAATACTAATACTTAATAGAAACTAGATGACATTCTGATATCCGTAACGCGTGATCTGTAAGAAAGAAAGACATAATAAAAAAACATCTAAATGAATCACATTGTTCCAAAGGGCAATGAAATACAAATATTTTTTATGTGTATAAGGACTCCGTATTCAGTAAAATCACAAAAATTCTGCGTATTCTTATGGACTTTGTAATGTTTGAACAGTTTCCCAGTACTAGAAAGCACAACACATTCATAAAGCCACCACAAAAAAAAACGACAAAACGTTTTTGAAATTTACAAAAAAAATTGCAATTTTTTCAATGGCTTAACGTATACCTTTAAGTTAACATGAAAATCACACACAAAAAAGTCCACATCGTCAATGATGTTTCCCGTTACAACGCCACTGAATGAAACTAACCTTATGTCCGCCTCGCTCCAATGTTTCCTATTGTCCACAATATTTTGTATGGCTGCGTATGGTCTATTACTTCGAAAGAAGAAAAAAACATGATACAATACCAGTGACATGGCATTTCCGGAATTGATATCATGCCCTCCGGCAGGATACAACTACAAATGTTTACATTAATTTTCGTTTCGTTTTGTGGTTGAGCCACTGCCACGACTTCCTGTATGTCTCAAGTGTGTTAGAGAGGGCGAGCGCGCGTTTTTTTTTGTGAGCAATAATTGTTTCCAAATATTTTGTGTTCATGTCTTGTAACATTTTGTGGGCGAATTTTGATTGTAGCCATGTCTAACACAATTTGAAATTGTTGTTCTATAGAAACAAGACATTAGAAAAAAAAAATTCCAATGTTTTACCTGTAATTCATAAATTGAAATACTTTCACTGAAAGAGAGAAAGAGATTTTTTATGTAGAATTTGTTGTCTTCCATTACATCTTAACATGACCATAATGGGATACTAGTATTAGTTAATGTAGGAAGATATAGATGATGGCAACAGGTGTTTATTGTCCTCTTCTGTAAGATATGTACTGAATGGCAGCCTAAAGAAACTTACTTTTGCTATAGCTTCCAAGAATAAGATATGGATAACATTCGAGTGAGTTAGAGCGCTTTTATTTTTAGACTCACATAACGGGTGTAACACTCTGAGGTCATGTACATATTAAAATTAAGACGCTATTGCTTGGATAGAGAAATTTTAATTCGCAAAAATTGATTTGCATAAAACCATATTGGATTGTATGGGCGGTAAGCGTGTCCGATTTTTATTAAACTTGGCATGTATATGTTTTTAATTCTAGAAAGTGTATGTACCGAATCGAAAGACTTTTGTGCGGAAAGGACAAATTTTAAGCGACAAAATCGTTTTGAATTGTAAGAAAGATAGGCGGTGGGCTTGGCCGATTTTGATGAAATTGCAGTTTTTTCTAAATTTAGTCTGACTCGGTGCTCGGTGCCAACTTTCAATGATTTCGGATCACTCCTTATAGTTATTGAAGAAAAATGTATGAGGCGATCCCACTGTGCGTGCCACCACTGATGTAGTTCCTTACCCATTCGACAAGGAAGTGTAGATAGGAAACTATATTGAGTACTCTGGCCGCCCTTACCACCATTTTTAGACTCCTCGTTCGGAGCTCTTAAAGGAATACGCCTTTACTACCTCTCTACCGTTGCAGAGCCAGAAATAGAGGTAGGCGGTGGAAGTGGTCGATTTTAATGAAATTCCATTTTTTTTTTATAATTTAGTCAATATAGTGCTCTGTGCGAACTTTCAATGATTTCGGATACTTCTTATATTTTAACTTAATTTTCCTTTGCACCCCATGAATGAGGTATGGGATAGCTTCTCGCGTTGTTGTGAATTAACACGCTTTCTATTTTTAGATTCACACCTAACGGCACCTACTTGTTTATCGACGAATGCGAACGTCACTGGTTGAGAAGCTTTTACTAGACACGCCGATTGACTCGACTCTTATACTGCGAAGTTGCTGTCGACAATATTCGAGGGGAGCCGACAATGAAGGAACAATTTTTTTTTAAGATGACTGGAGCCTGTTTTGAACCTGCGATCTCCCGCATGGTAGTCGCATGTTCTAACCCCTATGCCACTGCCGGTCCCTAAACTTCTTATATTTATTGAAGAAACATGTATGAGGCGATCGCACAGTGCGTACCACAACCGAAGTAGTTTCTAACCGATACGACCAGGTAGTGTAGATAGAAAACTACATGAGGTACTCTGGCCGACCATAGTACCATTTATATACTCCTCAATCGGAGTTCTTAAAGGAATACGCCTTTAGTACCTTTTTTTACCATTGCAGTCAGAAAATGCTTCACTGGGGGTTCCCCCGGGGACGTGGGGGCGATCCTCCCCAAAGGACCTTCGGAAAGAATAGCCATGTTTGATACAGTTGCAGGATCCTACACGATCAGATTTTTCAATCGCTGAAACATATCATCATAACCACTACTGCCGACTGCTACTTAATGTTTGAAAAGGCCGCAGTAACATCACGTAGTCATCAGCCATTGATATCTATATCATCGACATACGCCAGCAGCATGTGACTTTTGTGCAGGATGACACCAGTTCTGTTAACTGCAGCCTTCCGCATGATCATCTCCATTACGATGTTTAAGAGATCGCATGACAGACATCGGCTTACGTAAAGCCACGCTTGGTAGAAAATGCCTCAGTCAGATTTTAATCAGATTTAATTCATGAGATCATATAGTACAAGCTGCAAGTAAAACAAAAACATTACAAACAAAAACATAATAAACGAAAAACATTGATTTTAATGTTTATGTATATAAAAATATTAGTTAAACAATAAAGGCTAATTGGTCATTTTGAAAATCCGCTTTTAAAACGGATAGAGCGTTAATGGTTTCATCAGACAGTCTGTTTCTAATTCTCTTTACAAATTGGTCTGTTGTTGAAAATATTCTCTCGCTTTCAACTAATTTGGGGCTTATTGTGAGAAGAGCATTCAATAAAATGGTAAAATTTTCAGTTGCTTTTCCACTTGCTTCGTAAAATTGTAAATCCTTTTTTATCGAGTTATTAAGTAGTCCATTACTTGATGCAACATTTGCATTTGTTATGACATCGGTTAAAATATCCTCAAATGCTCTTTCGGTACTAATGTCACAAATAGGAATTTCGTCCGATTCCAGAACTACATCGATAACGTCATCTTTAAAAATTCGAGTATTAATCATTTGTTTTAAAGCAGTTTGAAATACACTAAAATATAAAGTCGCTTGTCCCTCCTTTCTTCAATTTGCTTCTTTAAAGCTTCTAAAATTTTCTCGGCATAAGGTGTTTTAATTTCCCGGGAATCCCGGACGAATTTCCCGGGAAACCGGGACTTAAAAATGTCCGGGAATCCGGGAATTCCCGCCCGGGAAATCCCGGGAGAGAAACCCTAGTCGATCTGTATTTCTTGTGTTTTCTTCGGGATTTGTCCGATCGCACATCTTAAGCACATGACATAGAAAACTCAGAATCAATTTCTCTGGCATGCATTCCTTTAGCCTTTAGCGTATTTATGAGCTAGTGCATGCAAGTTGCCAGCCCATCGCCGCGGGCCTTAAAAAGCTCTGCCGGCAGTCCATCAGCTCCCGCAGTTTTATCGTTTTTTTTTTTAGCAGTACAAGTGCCGAACAGATCTCGTTTTGGCTGTTCCGTCTCCGTTGTTGATCATCGGCGTGATTTCGTCACTTTTGCTGCCTTCGGGAACGAGCAGAGTGCGAAAGTTTTGCCTCCATCACTGTCCTTACTGGTGGGAGATTCCTGTTTCAAAACCTTTGATTTTTACCTTTGGGTAGAACTTTCGGGCTTCACCTCTTACTTAAACTTACTTTCCCTTTATACCCCATGAATGAGGTATGGGATAGCTTCTCGCGTTATTGTGAATGAATACGCTTTCTATTTTTGGATTCACAACTAACGGCACCTACTTGTTTATCGACGAATGAGAAGCTTTTACTAGACAACATCGAGGGTGCCGGCAATGAAAGAAAAATGTAGATGACTGGAGGCGGGAATCGAACCCGGGATCTTCCGCATGGTAGTCGCGAGTTCTAGCCATCATGTTACGGCCGGTCCCTCGGGCTTCACCTCTATCCCAGTAATTTTCTATATCCTGGATCTCTCTTTTGTTTCATAGACGCTTTTTCCGCCTGAAGAGGCGATTCATCTCCCTCTTCTTCTCATTATATCTATCCATCACCTTACGCGTTACCATTGGCTGAATTTTTGCCTTGTATGCAGCATCCATTTCCTCAAGCATTAAGCGGCATTTCTCAGCCTACAAGGACTTGTCTGAGCGTGAATTTTCATAACCCCTCAGCGGTAAAAATATCCATTACTTAATCGCTGATGTCAGCTTTATTTAGAAGCAATTAGTGATGATTCTCTCGCTTATAAAAAAACTCAATTTCCTCTTACACCCCATAAATGAGGTATGGGATAGCTTCTCGCATTGTTGTGTATTAACACGCTTTCTATTTTAAGATTCACAACTAACGGCACCTACTTGTTTATCGACGAATGCGAACGCCACAGTTTGAGAAGCTTTTACTAGACATGCCGATTGACTCGAGACTTATACTGCGAAGTAGCTGTCGACAACATCGAGTGAATGAAGAATGTAGATGACTGGAGCCAGGAGACGAACTTGGGATTTCCCGCATGGTAGTCGCGCGTTCTAGCCATCATGCTACGACCGGTATATTCCTCTCTTCAATATAGCGTAGAAGTGTCATAGTCCGTTTATTCGGTGCGCTCTCTTTTACAAAGTAAGCGACGATGTCAGTAAGTGCCATTTCAGTTGAAATTACTTTATAAGCGGAGTTGTAAGCGAGCTTGATTACATAGTTGATTACAAAGTAAGAGACGATGTCAGTAGGTGCTATTTCAATCGGAGTTTTATGAGTGGAAGAAATTTTTTACTTTACACACTCCTGACATTCTAAGAACTTAGATCGATCGCTTACAATGTCATGCTGATGTCATGGATTACTAAATAGGTACTTCGGTTTCATTTACCGCTGGGACTCTGCGATGATTCTCTCGCTTATATTCATACTTAAATTTTGCATAGAAGTTTAATCAGTGCGCTCTCCCTTACAAAGTAAGCGACGTTGTCAGTACGTGCCATTTCAGTTGAAATTGCGTTATAAGCGGAGTTTTAAGCGAGCTTGATAACACGCTTGATTACGAAGTAAGTGACGATGTCAGTAGGTGCCAATTCAATCGTAGTTATAATGATTAGATGATTATTTTGTACATGTTGATTGAAGTAATTGAGAGAGAGTTGAGTTGAAGTAGGCATTGGCTATTTTGGTGGTATGCAGCTTTGTGATTTCTAGCTTCCTTTACATTTGGTCCTCCTCACCTATACTGTCCTTCTAAGAAAGAAATTCGTATCTGCATTTTAATAGTGTTCGACATATGTTCCCTCTACGTTCTAATGTATTTTTAAATTATTTTTAAAATTTTTCAAAAATATTTAATTTAAGTCACGAAAGAAATAAAACTTAGGTTACATATCTCAAAACTACTAAAATGGAGATGTCACTTTCTTTGTTAGGGAGGCAGTATACCCCTTAACTTGCTTGATATAATTTGTTGCGCAACAACTTTGTGTATAATAAACTTTCGATCAACATACCCTTCTTCTTAATTTTACCGCTAAGGTCGTTGACCTCTTTTGAAAAAAAATATTTCATTTGTGTGTAAAATTTGTATGTAAATACAGTATCTCCTTATCCATTTCACAGCACTTTTCTAATTGACTTGATGACTCTCTTTTGTGATTACTTCTCAATTCATTTTGCTCTTTTTCATAACAAAACACTTTACTGCTGCTCTCTCGTGTCCTGTGTGTTAGAATTCATAATTTCACAAGCAAATATTAACTTAATCTCAATGACAACTCAAAGTGATATGTGAAGCAGTTTATAAATATTTTAAATATTTTGTACAAATTGTATACATACATATGTATGTAAACATCAAACCAGCCAGCTAACTTTTTCGCAACGTTGCCAGAATATGAACAGCATAAAATCGTCGGCGACGACGGCGAAGGAATTATCATGCAATCCTTTTCATAAAAGCCACGTTTCTTAGAGACAGCAACAAAAGTCGAGGAAATTTATAATCTCATATTGACTTTAGAATTTTTAAAATCCTATATTCTATAGAAATAGATTTTGGTTGCCCGGAAATACAACATCACCAACACAACCACAAGCCAAGAAAATTTAATATTCCTGCTGTTACAATAAAATGACAGTGCAAAGGGGTGGGTCGGACAAACAAACTAGACAAGAAAGTCAATAAAGTTGTGAAGGATATACATATACGTGGAATTCTTGATTTTCTGTGTGTGTTACCAACTTTCTTGTAAATTAAAAGTGATATTTGGATATTCATAAGGATTACAAACATTGTTGTATTTCGTTTGATAAATATTTTAAATAAATGCGACAATATGAGTTCTATGGTTTTCATGCTACTATTTTGACGTATCATGGAATTTTGTTATTTAGAATTTCATAAAATTACAAAATTTCATGCGGTAATATGTTTTATGTGTCTTTCGGGGCGGTATCCTGCAAAAAGGTCTCAAGTCAACTTTTTTGTGAAAAGGACATAGTCAAAAGTCATAGTCTATGCCCTGTAATAAAATCCCATGTATTTTGAAAGTAGTTTAGAAGTTATCGTATCAAAACACAATCGGTCCATTAACTTTAAATCTTCAATAACTCAGAAATACAAAAAGTTGACTTGAGACCTTTTTTAAGGATACCGACGATATATGTATGTTTTATATATGAATATCGCTAATTATCCAAAGCGATGGAACATCTTATTTGTAGCTGTCTCTGGAGTCTCTCTCCTCAGTCGGAGTAAATGACTTAATAGGTTTCTTGGGTCAAGATGATTGACTTAGGTACAAATGGAAAAAAACACGTCTAAATGAATCACACATTAATAAAACTTCTGTCGAGAAAAGGTTAAATTTTTCCAAACAAAAATAAAATAGAAATAATTATTTATTAATCAAAAATAAATGTTTATTATGAATTTGGGACTCAATTCTGAGAATTGCACGTAAAAGTAGCCTCAAAAAGAAGAAGTTCTGCATCATTCGTTTTGTCAAGTTGGCTGCATATATAATTTAATGGCCATACGAATTTTTTGCTCAGGGTAGATTTTTAGAAATTTTTCTTTACTTTAACACGGTAATATCTCGTCATTGTTTGGGTTTGGCTTTTGCAAATAAAACTTAATTAAAAATTTACTTAATCAGATTTTATGTGAGGAAGCATTAAATGATCTAGTAATTGCTTGTGTCACAATAAGCTATTTATTAACACAGTACAACATTTTTCAGCTCATTGATTTGGGACTCAATTCTGAGAACTGCACGTGAAAGTAGCCCCAAAAAGTAGAAGTTCTTCAACATTCGTTTTGTCAAGTTACATGCCATAATAATTTAATATGGATTTGAAGTTAGTAAGTATCGTTTAGGGGAATTTATAACGTGTTAGGCTCTTTTGTTTGACATAACCTGAAAACCACTAGTACGATTTGGCTGAAACAAATTTAGAAAAAATTAAGAATTACAATTCCCTTAATCTTTTCATATTATATTTCGCTACATAAGCAACAATTTCACTTTTCCATACATCAAATGATTTTGAACTGGGTTTATTTTGTAGCAGTTACAATAAAACTGTTGTACTCCGTGACGTATGATTTACGTGGAATATTACTTATGATGATCAGGGACCGGCCGTGGCATAGTGGTTAGAACACGCGACTACCATGCGGGAGATCGCAGGTTCAAACCTGGCTCCAGTCATCTTAAAAGAAAAAAAAATAAATTAATTTTTCTTTCATTGTCGGCTCCCCTCGAATGTTGGTGACAGCAACTTCGCAGTATTAAGCGTCGATTCAGTCGGCGTGCCAAGTAAGAGCTTCTCAAAACAGTGACGTTCGCATTCGTCGATAAACAAGTAGGTGCCGTTAGTTGTGAATATAAAAATAGAAAGCGTGTTAATCCACAACAACGCGAGAAGCTATCCCATACCTCATTCATGGGGTGCAAAGGGAAATTTAGTTTTTTTTTTTTAAGATCATACGACACCATATAACAATATAACAAAAGAGCCTTAAACGTGACAAATTCCCCTATACAATACTTACTAACTTCAAATCGATATAAAATTATTATGGCATGTAAGTTGATAAAACGTGTGATGCAGAAATTCTTTTCTTTGGGGCTACTTTCACGTGCAGTTCTCACGATTGAGTCCCAAAAATCAAGCGTCGTACTTTGTACGTGTATCAAATATTCTTCCCTTCGTCCACTATTAAAAAATAAAATGTTCACCTTTTTATGAATAGTTGTAGTATTGGTGTATAAAACTTTATTTCTCTATGGTTATAAAAATACTTTTGTCACGTAAAACCCACTCACTGATCAGTAAAAAACAATTTGTTTACATTTTTATATCTGTTGTGCTACGTATTATCTGCATATCAATTGTTATCGCTGTAACCCTAAAAAATATATTGTCACGCCCCTTTTCGAAAATAAAAATTTCGTCTATATTTTCAAATTTCATTTCTCTTGGGATAAAACAAAACAATCCACCATGCCCATTCTGAAAAATGTACTTTGTAATGCCGAGTACTATCTCTATGCTCGTAGCAAATTGTACCAATCTAATCCCAAAACAATCTTGGGTGCTTACACAGGCAGATGCAGCTCATCTGGCGGTGTTTGAGAGAAAAATACTCCGCAAAATATATGGACCCATTTGCGTAAACGGCGAGTTTAGGATTCGGATGAACCATGAGCTGTACGAGTTATACCACGATATTGATGTCGTCAAGCGGATCAAAGTGCAACGATTACGCTGGCTAGGCCATGTCGTGAGAATGGATGAGGAAACTCCAGCGCGAAAGATATTCTATCAAAACCTCGAAGGACGGCGCAAAAGAGGGAGACCGCGACTACGTTGGAAGGACCAGGTGAGGGAATCACTGACGCTGCTTGGTAGGACTGACTGGAGACGGTGCGCACAAGATCGAAGCGAATGGAAATCTTTGATCATTTCGGCCTCTGACTTAGGCACTAAGATATAAATATATATATGTGTCAAGTTGTTTTAAAGGCTAATAATAATAATAATCCCAAAACACAGTTTAACCACGCCCACTCCGCCTACTGATCGAAAATTTATAATATTTGTACCTCTCTTCTCACTTGTAGTGCCAAGTGCTATATGTGTATAAAATATTATCTTTTTAGGACTAAAATACAGTTTTGCCATGCCCCTCTACCGTTGATTGAAAATAAAAATTTGGTCTTAGGGTCCAAAACTTAAATTTCATCGCATATTCATTTTTGTGTTGTCGAGTATTATCTGGATATCAAATTGTATCTCTTTAGCTCTAAAAAAGTTTTGTCACGCCCACTACGCCTATTTGGTCCAAAATTAAAATTTCGTCTGCATATTCATATTCGTGTGGTTGAGTACTATCTGGATATCAAATTTTATCTCTCTAGCTCTAAAAAAAACATTTTGACACGCCCACTTTTCCCATATCAAATTGTTTCTGTCTAGCACTAAAAATGTTTTGCCACGCCCACTCTGCCCATTGGGTCAAAAATTCAGATTTCATCAGCACATTCATATTTGCGTTGTCGAGAACTATCTGGGTATCAAATTGTATCTCTCTAGCTCTAAAAATAGTTTTGCCACGCCTACTACACCCATTGCGTGGAAAATTAAAATTTCGGCTGCATATGCATATTTTCGTTGTAGAGAACTACATGGGTATCAAATTGTATTTCTCTAGCTCTAAAAGTAGTTTTGCCACGCCTACTAGGCCCATTAGGTCCAAAATTAAATTTTCGTCTGGATATTCATATTCTCATTGTCGAGTACTATCTGGGTATCAAATTGTATCTCTCTAGCTCTAAAAATAGTTTTGCCACGCCTACTACGCCCATTGGGTCCAAAATTTAAATTTCGTCAGCATATTCATATTCGCGTTGTCGATAACTATGTGAGTACCAAATTTTATCTCTCTAGCTCTAAAAAAAGTTTTGCCACGCCTACTAGGCCCATTGGGTCCAAAACTAAAATTTCGTCAGCATATTCATATTCTCATTGTCGAGTACTATCTGGGTATAAAATTTTACCTCTATAGCTT
This sequence comes from Muscina levida, assembly GCA_964034835.1. Classification (NCBI taxonomy): domain Eukaryota; kingdom Metazoa; phylum Arthropoda; class Insecta; order Diptera; family Muscidae; genus Muscina; species Muscina levida. Next base: position 62,906,641 of record OZ035882.1, read on the forward strand.
AAAAAAAAAGTATTGCCACGCCCACTTACAAAAAATGTTTGCCACGCCCACTATGCTTATTGAGTCTAAAATTACATTTTCGTCTGCATATTCATATTCGTATTGTCGAGTACTATCTGGGTATTAAATTTTATATCTTTAGCTCTAAAAATAGTTTTGCCACGCCCACTCTGCCCATTGGGTAAAAATTTAAATTTCGTCTCTATATTCATATTTGTGCTGCCGAGTACTATCTGTGTATCAAATTTCATCTGTCATCTCATCTGTTAAATGATGTAAAAGCGCTAAAAATCCACCTTGATCTACAAGAAATTCGTATGGCCATTAAATTATTAATGCAGCCAACTTGACACAACGAATGATGCAAATGTTCTTATTTTTGGGGCAACTTTTACGTGGAAATCCCAGAAATGAGTCCCAAAACAATGAGCTGAAAAATTTGATACTATGTTATATACAGTTAAGTAGCCCAACAAAATCCATCACTAAACCTATTTATAAACATACAATTCTTAAATAAATGACCACTCATTCACATGAATTTTGTGCAACATTTCAACAATTTAAAATGGTTGCTTTTGCTCAAAAAAAACAACAAAAACAAATGCAATCCTTACATTCTTTAACGTTTTTCTTTTCATTCCTGCTTGTTCGGAGTCTTTTATGCTGCTAGTGAATTCGAGGAATGTCTTCAAAGGATTTCCACACATGTTATCATGAGCATGTTTCTACTCTACAGAGCTTTTGTCTTAAGCATAGTTTTACTCATTCATGGCTTTCTACGCTGCTATTGTATAGTTTAAAGCCCAAACACACACACATTGCAACAAGAATGAAAGTAGTACAACTTAAGCTGCCGCCTTTTTGCAAAGATCTCGAGAGCACAACAAAACATATGCGGGAAGGACATAAATCCAACACACACACACGGTCTTACTTTTAGTGGAGCCCTACACACACTGTTGCATAAACTGTTGACACACAACATGTGTGTGTGTAGTTGGATAATTTCTTAGTTTTGTAAAGCAACTACATCGCCCTAGTATACGTATGCAACATCTCATACAGACTTAGACATCACAGGTACGTTAAGCCTTTAAGGGCATCTATGTATGTATGTATTTACATCGCTGGTGCCGGTGGAGTACAGGCACGTTCTGATGACTTTTAAGTTTATGGAAACACCATTACGCCCCCCCATCTCAATGGCCATTATTCTTTCTCGGTGTGTGATGTGGGAGTCACAGCACTCTAAGAGCACACTTATCGCATACTTTGCACTTTGTGCGTTCTAAATGTTGTATGTGTGGCGGTAGTGTTGTACATGAAAAAGTAACATGTTCATTGTGTGGAGAGAGCTATAGGAAAGTATTTCTTAAACAATGACATTAAGTTGGGAGTCATAGGATTATTGCACATTTAGCAGTTGTTGTTGGTTTGTAATAGTTTAACATGAAAATCCGTTTTGTTTATCTTCAAACACTTCATTGGCAACAATTTTTTTTTATTATTTTATGTAAAATTTTGCAAAAATATGTAAATATACAAAATATGACGCATTCTCTTATAAATTTTTTTTTTGGCAATTTAAAACAAAACTTAAATATCTTGTGCTATATATCCCAATTTCATATATAATACAGTCGAAACTCTCTATAACGAATTCCAAAGGACTGGATATTTACTTCGCTATAAAGATAATTCGCTATATACAAAAGCAAGAAATGTGAGAGATGGTAATGATTCCAGTTCTCACTTGCATAGTTCGGTGGTTCCCCAAAATACACTATCAATTTTATGGTAAATAATCGATTCAAAGCATCAGTCTCTGCTTGGGCGTTGTGAAAGCAACAATGTACACACAGAGCAACAATAACAACACCAATAACACACTACAAAGTGACGTCGATTTATTTTTTGTGTGCGTGCGTTGAATAAATTCGATATTGGAGATTGAAAACGCTTCAATCTTGAAGTTACGGTCGCAAAAATGCTTCGTTATAAGGAAATATTCGCTATAGGGAAATTCGTTATATGGAGACTATAATACACTCAAAGTAGACCTAAAACACAGCGTTCTTATAATTGCTTCGCAATAAAGAAAACTTCGTTATATAGGAGTTCGTTATAGAGAGTTTCGACTGTATCTCAAAATTTTTACAATTTCGACAGTCTATAGAAAATTCAATTTTGTAAAAAAATTTCGTAGAGAAAATAAAATTGTTCTATAGCTAATTGCTGTTCTATATGAGACTCACTTTTTACAGAACACTGACATTGTCGACTTTCGGTACAAACTAGAATTTTTCTATAGAACAGGGAATTTTCAGTACAAAAGTGATTAAAAATATGTGTTTTTTTTGTAGGAATGTTAAATTTCTATTGAAAATTAGATTTTCAATAGAAAGTAAATTTTCCAAAGAAAATTAGGTTTTCAAAAAAAAAAAAATTTTTGTAGAGAAAAATGTATTTTCAGTAGAAAGTAAATTTTCTATAGAAAATTAGATTTTCAATAGAAAGTAAATTTTCTATAGAAAATTAGATTTTCAATACAAAGTAAATTTTCCATAGAAAATTAGATTTTCAATAGAAAATTAGATTTTCAATAGAAAATTAGATTTTCAATAGAAAATTTGATTTTCAAAAGAAAATTTGATTTTCAATAGAAAATTAGATTTTCAATTGAAAATTTGATTTTCAATAGAAAATTAGATTTTCAATTGAAAATTAGATTTTCAATAGAAAGAAAATTTTCTATAGAAAAAAAGATTTTCAATAAAAAAAGTAAATTTTCTTGACAAAAATGTATTTTCAGTAGAAAAGTAAATTTTCTAGAGAAAAATTTATTTTCTAGGGAAAAATGGATTTTTAATAGAAAAGTAAATTTTCTAGAGAAAAGTACTTTTTCAAGACAATAATGGATTTTCAATTAAAAATAAAATTTTCAATTAAAAAATAACATTTTCAATAGAAAAGTAAATTTTCTATAGAAAAGTACATTTTCTATAGAAAAGTACATTTTCTATAGAAAAGTACATTTTCTATAAAAGCATGCGTTTTTTACACAAAACTAAATTTTCTAAAAAGTGAAAATAATTTTTCTAGAAAATGTATTTTACATAGAATATTAAGTACATATTTCTATTCAATAGAAAATAATTTTTTTTCTGTAGAAAATTGATTTTCTAAAATTTTTCCAAAAAGTTAGCTCTAGAAAAGAGCATTTTTTCTAGTGAATTTCTCTATGTGAATATGAATTTTACTATATGTCTGAGAAAGCGAATCTCCATTCGCACTTCTTTACTATGGAAAATACTATACTTTACTATAGAAAATTTATTCTGAAATAGAAATTTACTTTTCTATAGAAAATTTCTATTTATAAAAAAAAAATAAATTTCATATATTCCAATGTTGACTCACTTTTGTATAGAAAACATTATTTTCTTTATACATAAACCTTTTTTCTATAGAACACACATGTGGCTAATTATTATTCTGCTAATTAGTTACTTTTCTACAGGAAATGTAGTACTCTATAGAGATCTTACTTTTCGATAGAATTTTACTTCCTTAAAAGAAATTCTCTGAAAATTCATTTCCCTATTAAAATTAATTTTTTTTCATGATATTTATTTCTCTGTAGAAAATTCAGATTTAAGTTTTCTAAAAAAATTTACTGCTATAGAATAGTGATTTTTTTATAGACAATTAAATTTTATAATAGAAAATTTACTTTTTTGTTTCAGAACTTTACTATAAAAATACTTCACTTTCCTACTGAAAATTGGCTCTGAAATTGGCTTTAATGTTAACTCACTTTTGTATAGAGAACTCTCTCTTTTCTGTATTCTGCTAATAATTTATTTTTCTATAGGTAATGTACTTTTCTATAGAGAACACACTTTTCGATAGAATTTTACTTCCTTAGAAGTTCGCTTTTCTACTTTTCCATTTAAAACTAGGTTTCCCGTGGAAAATTTATTTCGCTGTAATAAATAACTCACTATAGATAATTAATTTTCCATAGAAAATTAAATATTTTTTCAAGAAATTTACTTTATTGTAAACATTATTTTTTTTTTATAAAATTTACTTTTTGCAAGAAATTAAATTTTTATAGAAAATTAATTTTTCAGTATAAAAGAAAGAAAGTTAATTTTTCTATAGAAAATTCACATTTTTTTTTTAGAAAATTCACATTTTTTTTAGAAAATTCACATTTTTCTACACCATTTCCAATTGAAATTCAATGAAAATCAATTAAAATGTTCCATATGAAATTAAAAATTCGCAATCGATATTCAAAATTCCATTTGAAATTCAAAAAAATATAAATTAAAATTTTACATTTGAAATATTAATTGAAATTCAAAATTTGTTCAAAACTTTTTTTTTTATTCATATATTCATATATCCACTCAAAATCAATCTTACAGAGAAAATTCACTCTCGTATGAAAAAAATATCTGTATTTCTATTGAAAAATTACTTTTTCGTAGAAACCCTCCTGTGCCTAAAAATTGTTTTTTCTATATAAAATTAATTTTTCTTCGGAAAAAGTACTTTTTCACTTTTTATGGAAATTTTACTTTTCGGCAGAAAATAAACTTTTATATAAGAGAAGTAAGATTGTTTCTACGGGGAATCCTTATTTCCTTGAAAAATAGTAAAGTTTCCTCAAAAAAGAAACTTTCCCTTGAATTAGTGTTAAATTTTTTATGGTAATTTAGCTTTTCCTTCGAATCAGTAATATTTTAAAGTTAAGTATAATTTTTGTAATATATTTTAATTTTTAATTTTTTTTTTTAAATATTTTGTTCTTTATTAATTTTTTTTATTGATTTATTTTTTATTTGATTGTCTTTTTGTCATCCACTGTTTTTTAGACAATTTGTTGATGTCTTTCGTATTTTCTAATTGTTTCTAATCGCTTCACTTTCATCTGTCACCTTATTGAATTGCGTTTCCGAGTTTGTTTATACTATTCGTCCTTTCACCCATATCCTTTCAAATATAAGTAAACAATCTATTTAGTGGGTAGACATCTGCACAAGTCGTTACAGTAAATTACTTTAGGCTTCAAAGCAGCATTACCACAGCTACAGACGGAAAATTATAAACGTTGCAATGTCATTTAAAACGCTTAAAGCTTTGACGTAAATACTAACAGACAAAAGGATGAAATATCCTTTCAACTCCTCGCAGACATTCGCTCACAATTTGCTGCGGCCAACACATCGTTAATAGTGATCATTTGATGTAGATAATAATTCTAGGAAACTGAAGAAAGGCAAAACGGTAATGGTGCACACAGTTATAGACAAAGTTGAGTTTTTTCTCAAGGAGCAGATGATTTCGTTGTTGCTCCGCATTGTAGGTGTTGTGTCTTTGTGACAGCTGGAAATTTTATAAAGATAAATAAAACCATAGTCTTGACTAGTATAATACACAGTCAAGGAATATTCTAGCCATATACGTTTAGCTAAACTACCACAGGATAATAACTATAACATACTCCCACTATTGAATCACACTCAGGGTATTGGTGGAAAAACAACACCAGAAAATAATTATATGCGGAACTAATCAAAACTACAAAAAAAGTTTTCTAAAGTTATAACCAAAGTCATACGCATAGGAATGAGGCGCATTGCACATGAATGTCCTTAATAAAATGGACAAAAGATATTATGATAGAGTCTTTGTTACTTGAAGATGTCACGTCAACGCTTTGTTGCACAACTAGAATGTAATGCAATTGAAATGCCAATCAAGTTGTCATAATACGTAGACTTTTTTAGGAAAATAAATGTCAATATGGGCAATCAAAGAGAAGAACTTGGAATGTAACAAGAAAAACAGGACGTATTCAGCAGCAAACAAAAAACAGAATATATATGATTGGATGTCTACTAACGACCAAAGGAAAGTTTGAAGACAGTACTTGCAAGGACATAGATTTTACAACTATTTCCTCATAATGCATTTATATTCTACAGAAAATCTTTGCCTTTCCTAAAATGTTGCCTTAAAACGAGAGTCAAAGGATTTTGAATATTGAGAGCATCTTCTAGCAACTCCCTTCGAAATAACATACAAAGCAAGATAAATATGATTGGAAAAAGTTTCAACACAAAAGAATTTTTTTCTATTTCAGTTTATGTGTTATCCTTGAAATCCTTTGCAACACATGTATATGAAGTGATGAAACAGAATATAAAACTTTTTAAAAATAAATATTGTTTTTAATAATAGAAGCAAATAAGGAAGTTACATACTGTTTTCTATACTCAAGTATTTTAAATATGTAGAATGTTTTCTTTTATTGTCATCTCAATAATTTTATATTTTTTATAATTTTATAATTTTATAATTTTATAATTTAAACACCAGCGACGATCGTAGTGAAGCTACGCTAGGTTAAGCAGTATAACTTGTTGTTGTAATGTTTAATTATCCCTGAAGATGCAATTCAAGATAATTGCGAAATATTGGATAAATAAATAAAAACAAATTTTATTAAAATCAAAAAGACCTCGAGCTTGATAAATTGAACACTGGAATTAAAGATAACAGGTCGAAAAATAACCAAAATATTATTTTATAATTTTATAATTTTATAATTTTATAATTTTATAATTTTATAATTTTATAATTTTATAATTTTATAATTTTATAATTTTATAATTTTATAATTTTATAATTTTATAATTTTATAATTTTATAATTTTATAATTTTATAATTTTATAATTTTATAATTTTATAATTTTATAATTTTATAATTTTATAATTTTATAATTTTATAATTTTATAATTTTATAATTTTATAATTTTATAATTTTATAATTTTATAATTTTATAATTTTATAATTTTATAATTTTATAATTTTATAATTTTATAATTTTATAATTTTATAATTTTATAATTTTATAATTTTATAATTTTATAATTTTATAATTTTATAATTTTATAATTTTATAATTTTATAATTTTATAATTTTATAATTTTATAATTTTATAATTTTATAATTTTATAATTTTATAATTTTATAATTTTATAATTTTATAATTTTATAATTTTATAATTTTATAATTTTATAATTTTATAATTTTATAATTTTATAATTTTATAATTTTATAATTTTATAATTTTATAATTTTATAATTTTATAATTTTATAATTTTATAATTTTATAATTTTATAATTTTATAATTTTATAATTTTATAATTTTATAATTTTATAATTTTATAATTTTATAATTTTATAATTTTATAATTTTATAATTTTATAATTTTATAATTTTATAATTTTATAATTTTATAATTTTATAATTTTATAATTTTATAATTTTATAATTTTATAATTTTATAATTTTATAATTTTATAATTTTATAATTTTATAATTTTATAATTTTATAATTTTATAATTTTATAATTTTATAATTTTATAATTTTATAATTTTATAATTTTATAATTTTATAATTTTATAATTTTATAATTTTATAATTTTATAATTTTATAATTTTATAATTTTATAATTTTATAATTTTATAATTTTATAATTTTATAATTTTATAATTTTATAATTTTATAATTTTATAATTTTATAATTTTATAATTTTATAATTTTATAATTTTATAATTTTATAATTTTATAATTTTATAATTTTATAATTTTATAATTTTATAATTTTATAATTTTATAATTTTATAATTTTATAATTTTATAATTTTATAATTTTATAATTTTATAATTTTATAATTTTATAATTTTATAATTTTATAATTTTATAATTTTATAATTTTATAATTTTATAATTTTATAATTTTATAATTTTATAATTTTATAATTTTATAATTTTATAATTTTATAATTTTATAATTTTATAATTTTATAATTTTATAATTTTATAATTTTATAATTTTATAATTTTATAATTTTATAATTTTATAATTTTATAATTTTATAATTTTATAATTTTATAATTTTATAATTTTATAATTTTATAATTTTATAATTTTATAATTTTATAATTTTATAATTTTATAATTTTATAATTTTATAATTTTATAATTTTATAATTTTATAATTTTATAATTTTATAATTTTATAATTTTATAATTTTATAATTTTATAATTTTATAATTTTATAATTTTATAATTTTATAATTTTATAGTTTTATAGTTTTATAATTTTATAATTTTATAATTTTATAATTTTATAATTTTATAATTTTATAATTTTATAATTTTATAATTTTATAATTTTATAATTTTATAATTTTATAATTTTATAATTTTATAATTTTATAATTTTATAATTTTATAATTTTATAATTTTATAATTTTATAATTTTATAATTTTATAATTTTATAATTTTATAGTTTTATAGTTTTATAATTTTATAATTTTATAATTTTATAATTTTATAATTTTATAATTTTATAATTTTATAATTTTATAATTTTATAATTTTATAATTTTATAATTTTATAATTTTATAATTTTATAATTTTATAATTTTATAATTTTATAATTTTATAATTTTATAATTTTATAATTTTATAATTTTATAATTTTATAATTTTATAATTTTATAATTTTATAATTTTATAATTTTATAATTTTATAATTTTATAATTTTATAATTTTATAATTTTATAATTTTATAATTTTATAATTTTATAATTTTATAATTTTATAATTTTATAATTTTATAATTTTATAATTTTATAATTTTATAATTTTATAATTTTATAATTTTATAATTTTATAATTTTATAATTTTATAATTTTATAATTTTATAATTTTATAATTTTATAATTTTATAATTTTATAATTTTATAATTTTATAATTTTATAATTTTATAATTTTATAATTTTATAATTTTATAATTTTATAATTTTATAATTTTATAATTTTATAATTTTATAATTTTATAATTTTATAATTTTATAATTTTATAATTTTATAATTTTATAATTTTATAATTTTATAATTTTATAATTTTATAATTTTATAATTTTATAATTTTATAATTTTATAATTTTATAATTTTATAATTTTATAATTTTATAATTTTATAATTTTATAATTTTATAATTTTATAATTTTATAATTTTATAATTTTATAATTTTATAATTTTATAATTTTATAATTTTATAATTTTATAATTTTATAATTTTATAGTTTTATAGTTTTATAATTTTATAATTTTATAATTTTATAATTTTATAATTTTATAATTTTATAATTTTATAATTTTATAATTTTATAATTTTATAATTTTATAATTTTATAATTTTATAATTTTATAATTTTATAATTTTATAATTTTATAATTTTATAATTTTATAATTTTATAGTTTTATAGTTTTATAATTTTATAATTTTATAATTTTATAATTTTATAATTTTATAATTTTATAATTTTATAATTTTATAATTTTATAATTTTATAATTTTATAATTTTATAATTTTATAATTTTATAATTTTATAATTTTATAATTTTATAATTTTATAATTTTATAATTTTATAATTTTATAATTTTATAATTTTATAATTTTATAATTTTATAATTTTATAATTTTATAATTTTATAATTTTATAATTTTATAATTTTATAATTTTATAATTTTATAATTTTATAATTTTATAATTTTATAATTTTATAATTTTATAATTTTATAATTTTATAATTTTATAATTTTATAATTTTATAATTTTATAATTTTATAATTTTATAATTTTATAATTTTATAATTTTATAATTTTATAATTTTATAATTTTATAATTTTATAATTTTATAATTTTATAATTTTATAATTTTATAATTTTATAATTTTATAATTTTATAATTTTATAATTTTATAATTTTATAATTTTATAGTTTTATAGATTTATAATTTTATAATTTTATAATTTTATAATTTTATAATTTTATAATTTTATAATTTTATAATTTTATAATTTTATAATTTTATAATTTTATAATTTTATAATTTTATAATTTTATAATTTTATAATTTTATAATTTTATAATTTTATAATTTTATAATTTTATAATTTTATAATTTTATAATTTTATAATTTTATAATTTTATAATTTTATAATTTTATAGTTTTATAATTTTATAATTTTATAATTTTATAATTTTATAATTTTATAATTTTATAATTTTATAATTTTATAATTTTATAATTTTATAATTTTATAATTTTATAATTTTATAATTTTATAATTTTATAATTTTATAATTTTATAATTTTATAATTTTATAATTTTATAATTTTATAATTTTATAATTTTATAATTTTATAATTTTATAATTTTATAATTTTATAATTTTATAATTTTATAATTTTATAATTTTATAATTTTATAATTTTATAATTTTATAATTTTATAATTTTATAATTTTATAATTTTATAATTTTATAATTTTATAATTTTATAATTTTATAATTTTATAATTTTATAATTTTATAATTTTATAATTTTATAATTTTATAATTTTATAATTTTATAATTTTATAATTTTATAATTTTATAATTTTATAATTTTATAATTTTATAATTTTATAATTTTATAATTTTATAATTTTATAATTTTATAATTTTATAATTTTATAATTTTATAATTTTATAATTTTATAATTTTATAATTTTATAATTTTATAATTTTATAATTTTATAATTTTATAATTTTATAATTTTATAATTTTATAATTTTATAGTTTTATAGTTTTATAATTTTATAATTTTATAATTTTATAATTTTATAATTTTATAATTTTATAATTTTATAATTTTATAATTTTATAATTTTATAATTTTATAATTTTATAATTTTATAATTTTATAATTTTATAATTTTATAATTTTATAATTTTATAATTTTATAATTTTATAATTTTATAATTTTATAATTTTATAATTTTATAATTTTATAATTTTATAATTTTATAATTTTATAATTTTATAATTTTATAATTTTATAATTTTATAATTTTATAATTTTATAATTTTATAATTTTATAATTTTATAATAAAAGGTGTTCTTGAATAGTCGCTATGTTTAACTAATATTTTTTGTTATTTTCTTTAAAACTTTATTTGACCCTCGGTATTGTTTCATAAACAACGTCATCGCCTGATATAAAACATTTTTCTCTCTTTGTTCGAGTCTGGACACTATAAGTTATTACATATTTTTTATATGGAAAATGTGTGTGTGTTTTTTTGTGGCATCTCTTGTTTTAGATTTTTGTAATACAAACGCATTGGATTATGACATCCCCACAAGCATCATGTCAACCCCTTCGCTCCCCCTGCGTACACTGTCTGTCCATTAAACCATTAAAGCAGAATTTTAGGTGCGTCGTTGGCTCTTGCAGCAAAAGGGGTATATCCCACATGAATGTGGTATATCCCACATGAATGTGGTATATCCCACATGAATGTGAAATGTATAGTTGCTGCAACACTGACGTCATACACACTTCATGTGTGGCTGCGTATGTAAAAATTTGTTTGGCATCCAAAATTTGCGTTATTGATTTTAGTATTTGCTGTGTTTTTTTTGTTTGTTTGCGGGGTTCATATGAACGTTGGTTCATTGGTTTCCCTTTCGTTTTCAGAATTTTTTTTTTGCCTTAAAGTGCACTCTCGCTCATGCTGAACTTTGTTTATCGCAGCGATAGAAGTTTGAGGGGAAGTTATAATTTCACTTTCAATTTTGGCATGAACATGAATTTATTACCAACAAAAACAAGCAGAACAAGCCAACAAAGAAAAGCCCCCCCCCAATAGCATCTGATCATCCGTCGGCTGACCCAATGGATAAAAACAATCCAATAAATTGATGGATTCTTTCATCGGCTGCAGATTTATTCGCATGTGCGAGGAAATACTAATACGATTGTTCACAATTCTCTATATGACGAATATACGCACGTCACATTGTCGGAAGGGGGAGGGGGCAATTTTAACTTGTAAATTTCAAGTATCCAATAATTGAAAATTAATATTAAATTGTCGAATTTTGATGATTTAAAAATTGCTTTCTTAAAATAGACACAAATGGGATACGTACAAAATGTTTCTAAAAATAATATGTGAAATGAAGAAAGCCATTAAATCGTAATAATTAATTAAGTTTTTGTAGTGCGTCAGTTTGCTCTGAGGCAATGTGGTGTTTATATGTTTTTTATGGATTTGTTTTAAGAAAATATGAAAATTATATTTATTAGCTGCGTTTTTTATACAAAAAGATCCCACACAGAGGTTCTTAGGCAGATATTTCGTATTTCTGAAAATATTGTTAAAGCATAAAATTAGTGTCCCCGTAAGTCACAAATTGTGTATAAAACCTTTACAACTGTTAGGGATGGGAGTCATTGACGTGAAACCATTATGAGCAAAAAAAAAACTTTTTACTTACATTTATGCTTACATGCATGCATGCGTTATGCCCTACAGGTATATCTGTTCGAAACATACAACAACATCAAAAAACATACATATACCAACAGCAACAACACAGTAACAAATACAAAAAACAAAAACCTAAAGTTAATTACGTTTAAAATTGCCCGTTTTTAATGGACTCGCTCAACCTTAAAATTATTTAAGTACCACATAAATGTTGTCAACACTACTACAACGGCCATAAATGAAGATAACAACAGCGGCGGCGACGACAACACAAACATGATAAACCCACAAAGACATTCCGCACACATTTCCACAGCTCACCGCAAACTGCTATGTTCTACTCCGCCCTGTGCCTCCTCCCTCTTCCCTTCCCTCACCGCTCACTTTCAACAACAAAAAGGACATGGTAGTATTGTCGCCAGGCAAAACAACGAAAACACAAAGCGATTCGGGTAACGTGTAACACAAAATCAACACGTTCTCGCACGTATATCGCAGTAGTAGTAGAAAACCAGTACATACAAAGCCATCGTACCCCCCTCCCCCCATCTTCCCCATACACGGTTAACAATGACTTTCGACCGCCTTACGCCTTACGCCACCACTCCCGCCCTCTGCCAACAGCTGTGCCAAAAGTAAAATTATGTACCAACTGTTGAGCTTCCGTTTCCGCTTAAGATGTCTCTTCCCATTAAATATAACGAGACGAAATCCAGTGTGAGTGTAGGACAAATGAGCGAAGACTAGCCTCATAGAAACTCTTACGAGTGAGTGTGTGTGTGTTATAAGCAGTTGTTTAATTTACCCTCTCCTTAGTAGTTAGCTGCTCGATAAAGAACTCCTGTATTCCCTAAATTTATGAATTATAAATGAAAGCATTGCTGGAACATTAAAGGATTTTTTACTTAATGTATAGCACAATTATTTTGTAAATACCATAATGATTATACTCAGAGAATTTCCAGAAGAATAGACAGAGTAAACTTTTAGAGAGAGAGGAAGAGACTGCCGGTAATAGAGCACCACAGCGAAAGTTTTATAGCGAAGATTTTGTGAGTTTGTCACCGTCAGAGAGAGAGAAAGTGGGAAAGAAAAAGAGAGAGAGAGAGTGACAGTACATTGTGTGTGCTATAATTATGCATAGCTATAGTATATTTATGTATTTATATAGTGCACATTTTGGGTTCATAATAACAAGAAATTTTGTTGCCGGTAGAATGTTTAGAATGTCGGTCGTAGTACTGGATGTTTTGCATGTAATGACCGTGCTAACGGATAGTGGGGCTGGAAATTCTTCGGCAATTACTAAGAAAAAATAAATTGCTTTATGATGGGATCTCAAATAGAACGTAGCCTAAAGACCAATAATAAATTTTTCCGTGACATAAAACTAATTTTTAAGTGATTTATTTTTTTATTTTTAAAGATTAGTCGTGTTATAGAAAACTATCAAATAGTATTTACATTAGATGAATTTCATATCAAAACCGATATTCATTGAACCCGACCCTCTCAGATTTTAATGAAATTTGGCATACAGTTAGATTTTACCTATAGAAACACAACCTCATTTTTAGAAATTGCATTTTTGAAAATATGTGGGCGTGACAAGGTATCGAAATATTTGAAAAATGGCGGTAATAGGTACTTTTAAGCTGCGATTACTATGGGATGACTCAACCGATTTGAAAGATCTTGGTGCCATTAGAAAAGTATATAAGTCAGCTTTCGAAAACATACACTGTAAAAATTTTATATTACACTGAAAAAATTTTTGTGCCAAAAATAAAAGTTTAAACTTGGAAAACACTCCGAAGATCAAGTTTTTTTTTTCCAAAAAAAATATATTTTTAGATAGGTCTATTTAATATATATAACATATCCAAAAACTAAAATTTTTTTTTTTAAAAATTTTTAAAATTTTTTCTCTTGTTAACTTCCTTATATTTTGATATCTTTGTGTGACAAAAATGAATAAAGTAGCTAAACTTTGGAAGTTATACAAATTTTTTTGGTAATTCTAATAGATTAGAACAAGAATCGTATTATAAATTTTTCAGACACCCCCAAAATAAGGACTTAATCTTGATAAATTTTGCGCAAGAAATACTGTTTACTTTCGGAATATTTGCTAACATTTAGTGATGTTTTATCTAAAGGTATAAAAGAATGGAAGTTTTGAGTTCCTGTAATAGTATTAGCATTTTTATACCTTGAAAACAGCTCTTCTTTTGTTTTGTTGTGGTCTTCAGCGTCTGCATAAGCAACTTCTTTGGAGGTCTTACAAGTTTGTGAAGCCCAATGATAAAGGTCTTTCGCCATTTGAAGGAGTCACTTTAGACCCTAGGTTTCTTTGAACCAAATTCGATTCATGACTTTTTAAATCGTTTTGAGCCATGTCCGTCTGTCTGGCTATCCGGCTGGTGCGCACGATTACTTTCGGAAGACGCAATCAAATGTTTTGAAATTTTGCATGAGTTAATATTTCCCAAAACTACTTACGGTATTGCAAATGGGCTACATGTCCCCGCCCCTTCTGGTACCTCCCATATAAATACATCATTCCGCCCACTTTTGAAATCGAGTAATAATTTCAATACACCCAACGGGATCGTATTGAATCGTCTAGACACACCCCTTCTGGTACCTCCCATACAAATATTACATCAATATAATAGAAAATTGTATGTTTTACAGAGGGTGAGGGTATATGTAAGTCGGGTTGCCCGACTGAAACTTTCTTACTGCTTTTTGTCAAGGAATTTGTAGAACACATGAATATGCTGTTGAGGTGCATTTACTTAAAAATTTTTTTTCAAAAAAAATAAGAAAAACCCCATTTTAGTTTTTAGATATGTTATATATATTAAATAGGCCTATCTGAAAATATTTTTTTTTTGGAAAAAAGACGATCTTTGAAGTGTTTTCTAAGATTAAACTTTTATTTTTGACAAAAAAAAATTTTCAGTGTAGTATAATATATTTTTACAATGTATGTTTTTGAAAGCTGACTTATATACCTTTCTAATGGCACCAAGATCTTTCAAATCGGTTGAGCAATTCCATAGTAATCGCAGCTTAAAAGTACCAATTACCGTAATTTTTCAAATATTTCGGTATCTTGCCACGCCCACATATTTTCAAAAATGTAATTTCTAAAAATGAGGTTGTGTTTCTGTAGGTAAAATGTAGCTGTATGCAAAATTTCATTAAAATCTGAAGGGGGTCGAGTTCAAAATGTTCCTATTTTTTATAGGTTTTGATATGAAATTCATCATTACTAAAATTTTCGAAATTGTCAAAATGAACGAAACGATTAAAGTAATATCTATCAAAAAAAAAAAAGGGAATAATAACACTGTGCGACAGCCAAAATAGGAATCGGATGAAACCACCGGAAAAAGTTATACGTGTCTCGGCGTTTCGCTAGGAATCGAGATATATCGATTTGAAGTTAGTAAGTATTGTATAGGGGAATTTGCCACGTTTTAGTTTTTTTGTTTGACATAACTAGTGTTTTTGTCCCGAGAATTCCCGGGGAGAAAATTCCCGGGAATCCCGGTAAATATTTTGTTCCGGAATCCCGGGAATGCGACCGGGATTTCATTACGCTGATTTAAGAAATCAATATCAATTTAATCAATTAAAATCCACGAAAACCGTAAATTATTTAGTGTTTCAAATTTTTACCATAAAATTACCAATTGGTGACTATTTTCTTGACCATCACTATCGTCTTCCGTCTATCGATGTGTTATTTATCTTTCAAATATGCTTTAATATATAAGAAAAATTCGAACGTATTAAATAGCTAAAATGGATCAGCAATACCATGTCCATGAGTTGATGAGTACTTACTTTTTGATAGGCATTTATTCTAGAACAATATTTTTAGGCCGATTAACAGACATATAACATTCTTTGTTGGTGTACTGGGTGATTGTACCTTTAAGTGTTTGGTCTGAGCGATGATAACACTTTTCCGTTCTTTATCCCAAGGAGTACGAATCTCAAAAAATCACTTTATAAAATAAAATATGTGTTGAATCTAATTGTCGCGATTCCACCATTAGTCGTTTGGTCTGGGTGATGGTAACAGTTTAAGCCCATTTTCGGGTTTGTCCTTCTAAAAGTTCGAACTTCTTTAAAATAAATATTCGCCCCAATACCAGCATTTCTAACTTTAGGCAATTGGTCTGGGTGATGGTACCAATTCGATATGAATTTACAGCGCACAACTACTCACTTAAATAAATACTCCGCCCCATATTTGCTATTCCACATTAAGTCGTTTGGTCTTGGTTTGGTTGGGTTTTTCTTTAAGGGGTAATTTTGAAAAATCTCCTCATGCAAATCTCTAATTCTATAAGAAGCATTTCCATATAGATTTTTGCGATGCTACCTTTAGCCGTTGGGGCATTTTTAGCACTTCAGAACGAATTTTGTGAAGCTCTCTAATTCTATGAGAATATTGCTTAATGGTACCGGTGTTATCCCTTTTAGGCCTTTTTACCCCAAAAAGTACGTATTTAAAAAAATCCCTACTGGCAGCCCTATTGTTCTTTAAGAAGCTTGCTCATAAACATTTCCACGATGATAGCTTTTGCCGTTTGGCCTGGATAATGTTACCAATTTTCTCACTTGTTAGACCTTTTTCCCTCCTAAACGTAGGAATTTCAAAAAATGCCTTCTTTGCACCACTTCAAGTCTATAAGGAGATTGCTGATGTACAGGTTTCACGATGATAGCTTGTCTAAGTATTAACAAATTTTCGGATAAACCATAACACGAGATTTTTAGAATTGTTTTTTATTTATATTTTGTTTTGGACCGGGATTTCCCGGGATCCCGGGAAAATGATATAAAAATCCCGATTTCCCGAAATGCCTGGAAATCAAAAACACTAGACATAACTGAAGAAAGACTAGTCCAATTTTGATGGAACAAAAAAATTAGAATTGCAACTCCGTTAATCTCTTTATATATGATTTCTCTGCATAATGAAGAGTTTCGCAGTTATAAATTAATTTATAAAAAAAAATAAAAAATTTGCCTAAACAATTCTATATAAAAAATAATAAAAAAAACCAAAACGGAAAAAAGTGTCAACTCTTACTAATTACACGTAATGCCACATAACCTTTGAACCAAAAGAGACATAGATAATAAAAATCGATTATCGCGTTTCGGCTTATTCACAATTAAGTGAATGTATTTCAATTTCGAAAATATAAGTTTTTTCTATTCAGGATATATGAGAGGTGGGCGTGTCCTTCGAGATAATTTGATATAAATCAACACATTGCGACTAATATATCAGAGACAATTTGATCAGAGACAATTTGACGCAATACCAACAATAATTATGGAAAATATAAGTTTTTCCATTTTAGGATATATGGGTGTTTATGGTGTCCTTCGAGATAATTGGATATAATTCAACACAGTTGTCAGGTTAATTTCAGAGACAAATTTAGCCAATTTGGTTAAAAATCAACAACAACAACTAATTTTCCTTCTTTTATGAAAACTCCTTTAATTGTTGGTCTCCGTTGGTATGAAAACACAATACTGTGTATAGTGCAGCTAGTATCTACCGCAGAGTATCTACCGCAGATCATAAATATTGAAATAGCCTTTTGGTTATTATTTACTTTTGTTATCTTTGTACATATTCGCAAACAAATTGTTTAAATTCATTCAGTTAATTCATAAATTCATATTCATTGTATAAAAAGATCAATATTCTTGTCAAAATGAGATACCTTCACTTAATTGTGAATAAAAGCGAAACAACGCGTACATCGATCTATGTCTCATTTTGTTCATAGGTTATGTGACATTACGCGAAAGTAATTGGACTACACTTTTTTACGTTTAAAATTTTTTATGAATTTAAAAATCAAAATATTTTAATATTTTAGGCAAATTTTAATTTTTTTTATAACTACGAAACTGCTGCTAATGCAGTGAAATGATATATAAACAGATTAAACGAATTTAAATTCCTTAATTTCGAAATTCTGTTTTATCAAAACTGGACTAGTCGTTCTTGAGTTATGTCAAACAAAAGAGCCTAAAATGTAACAAATTTCTCTGGACTGCGAATCTATGCTCTCGTGGCGTCTAACCGCATTGCGGTGTTCGTGAACAGTGCCTTAGTTAGGGTAGTTCTAAGTGTCCCTGCTATTATGATTGTCACCAGTCTCGATATGCGTTCGAATGGTCAATCTTTGGACCGCTCTCTCTCGAGTGCCGGCGACCAAACTGCCGAACCATAAACTATGATTGGTTTAACCTTTACACCTCATGAGTGAGGCATGGGATAGCTTCTCGCCTTGTTGTGAATTAACACGCTTTCTACTTTAAGATTCACAACTAACGACGAATGCGAACGTCACTGTTGGACGTGAGCCAGGAGTTGAACCTGGGATCTCCCGCATGGTAGTCGCGTGTTCTAACCATTATGCCACGGCCGGTCTCAATAAATTCATATAGTTAGTTTAAATTGTTGGGGTTAATTCCCCAGTTCGTTGTCCGGGGATTCATGTTATCCATACGCCATTTTGACAGTTTTAAGTTCCTGATGCTATCTCGTATTGTTGATACCTAATTTTTTCGGAGTGAATAGCATCAGTTCCGTTTTACTTAGGTTTACACCTAGTCCACAGTTAAGACACCATTTTAGCAGAAGTTTCAGCGCAAATTCCATAAGCTAAGATAGTAATTTAGAATCCTTGCACGTTTTTTCCATAGTTTTCCAGCTTATAAATATTTGACAGGCCCATACTAGATCCAACGAGTCTAAAATGTAGAAGTTTAACAACTAATGAGATGACCACTGGGTTTATCTTCAGTTGTTCCATTGACTCAATAACAAATTCACGTTGGGCATTATTAAAAGCTCGCTCTTTCTTTCAGACTTGTTATCGAATGTTAGGCAGTTTCCATGGATTTACCCTTCGTGTAGGCATGTCTGTCCCAGCGATTACAACCGTAGTCAAAGAACTAACGAGGTGAAATTTGGTATACAAGCTTTCATCCTCTAAGCGGAGGTTAAGTGCTAAGACAAGCAAAATCGGACAAATTTAGTCTATTTCTGAAGAATTTGCAGTAAACATTTTAAAAAATTTGTTTTTGCATTTTGGTAATATTTGTGTCACTATTTTTACAAGTAGTGAATGGTATCTGAGCTTTGTTATAGCCGAAGATAGGTTTAGTTATAATTTTTACTTTACAAGACCAAAATTCATAAAAAAGTTAATTCTAAATACCAGATCAATCGGTGTTGCTGTTTAAGTTGTCGAATTGCTGAAATAAACTGTAAAAAGTGTTTTCAATAAAATAAAATGAAACTTCCTTAAGCGCCATCTATAGTAACTTAATTGTACTAAATTTGTATAAGAAAATTGTTGTTTACACTATAAACCCCACAGAAACTTGCCAAAGTTACTGAAAGACACAACAGCTAATGAAATTGAAACATTTCTATAATTTAAATAATTTCGTGGTCTCTTTTGTTCCACTGTGCCACACTTGACAAGCACATTTATTTTGGCCTAAAGTGTTACAGGTGTTTTTTTTTTTTGTTGAAGTCGCTGCCACTTGTATCCCTTTCACCAGCGAACAAAACACATAAATGCATTTCTAAAATGCCCACACAGAGCTTAATTTCTCTCTCTATCTCTATTGCCTTCTCTTTGTCTCTGTGCCGACACGAAATAAGTCTAAATCTCTCTCGCTCTCTATCTCTGGTGTATTGTGGGAAAAGTTCTTGTGATGCTATAAAAAAGCTTAGAAAGATTCACATGTGAATTTCAAGGAATTTCTTTACGTTATGTTTTCTTTTCTAAGGGTTTGTTTTCATGCTGTTTTTCACAACAGACTCTGCTGTTGATGGACTCGACGGCAACTAAAGTGATTTTCCCAATACTCAACGCTCAGTTGTTTATGAACATTCAAATCGCATTGTCGTCTGTTTTTCATCGGGCGTCGGACGGTTTTCACTACGTGGCGAAAAATACACAACACAACACAAAATACACAAGTGCTTGGAAAAAAAAAAACAAGAAACCAGAACGTTTACGCGTCGGTTTTTATTTGAATTAATACTTATTGCTTTTGTTGTTGTTATTACTATTATTACACTTTAAGGTGTGGATGTCGCGAGTTTTAAATAGCGCAACAACAAATTCTCAACAATTTAAGAAAATTGCAAAAAACATAAAAATCTTAAAATACATGAAATATTAGCAGTGTAATGAAAACATACCCCCAAAACAAAAAAAATCCGTTCCTATAAATTTCTGTAATAAATTGCAATTTAATGGAAAATTGTTAAAGAGCAAAAAATAATAAAAATGGAAATGGAAATATGATTGCTAATGATTATTTGCAATATAAAAATTATTCAAGTGTAAATAATAAATGTGCGTTTCAACGCCGTACTCAGCAGCATCGTTGCTTGTTGTTGTTTTTGTTTTCTTTTTCTTTCGATAACGCTCAAAAAAAACGGAATTTTGTGTAAATAAAATATAACAAAGAAAGTAAAAAAGAAAAAAATATTGACATCCTTTAAAAAAATTATAGTACCCTATAAAGAAGTGTACATAAATAGAGGATATAAAAGGATATTTACGATTAAACAAAATAACAACGGGATACAAGAAAAAAAAAAATACCAAAAAAAAGTAAGATTTTTAGGAGATCAATTTAATTGTGGAAACCTGTTAAGGGATATCAGTGGTATATCAGGGGTAGTTAATAACAGGAGGCGAATGTAACGCAATTTTGTTCTTATAAAAATTGAAAAACTGTTACTCATTTACTAAGCATAGCTATATATTTTTTTTACTTATTTTCACTTTGCATCCCATGAATGAGGTATAGGAAAGATCCTTAGCATTTGCAGTAGTTAACACGCTTTTGTTTTTAGACTTATTCAAATAGCATCTATAGCTTACAGGACACTATTTTGAGTGGTAGTTTGTATAAGCTTGCACAGTACAACATTTTTCAGCTCATTGCTTTGGGACTCAATTTTGAGAATTGCTGCTGAAAGTAGCCACAAAAATAAGAACATCTGCATCATTCGTTTTGTCAAGTTGGCTGCATTAATGACGCTGTGCGACAGCCTAAATCGGGATGGGATGAAACCACCGGGGAGTGTATATCGGTCAAAAAAAAGTTATACGTGTCCCTGCGTTTCACTGGGTCTCATCCAAGAATCGAGATATATCGATTAGAACTTAGTAAGTAACGCATAGGGGAATTTGTCACTCTTTTGTTTGACGTAGCTCAAGAACGACTAGTTCAGATTTAATGAAACACAAATCCGAAATTAAGGAATTGAAGATTCTTTAATCTGTATATATATTATTTTATTGCATAAGCAGCAGTTTCGTAGTTATAAATAAATTTATGAAAAAACAAAAATAATAAAAAATTTGACTAAAATATTAAATTTTTTTATATTTAAAAAATAATAAAAAATCCATAACGAAAAAAAGAACCAAGTCTTACTGCCTTCACGTAATGTCACATAATCGATGAACAAAAAGAGATATAGATCATGAAAATCGATGTACCCGTTTCGCTTTTATTCACAATTAAGTGAAGGTATCTAATTTTGACAAGAATATTTTTTTTTTTTTGATACAATGAATATGGAATTAATGAATGAATTTAAAATTTTTTTTTGAGAAATAATAAAAATAAGTAATAACCAAAAGGTTATTTTATTTTTATGATTTGCGGTAGATACTGCGCACAGTGTCGTGTTTTCATAAAACGGAGGCCAAAAATAATAGGATGTATCATAAAAGAAGGAAAATTAGAACACTTTGCTATTATAACTAGGAAAGACACAAAAAAAAAACGAAGTTTCGTAAAATCGGGGCAAAGACCCGCCCACCCACAGTGGTTGCCGTTTCATACAAAGAGCGGCCAAAAATAGAAGGAGTTTTCATAGGTGAATAATATTTGGCACATCTCACAGCCTCTTTTAGTGACACCAATTTTTAAAATTTCGTTAAAATCTGTGAAAGGATTTAAGGACCTCTCTTAGATCCTGAAAATTTAGATTTCATAGTAGGCACACCAAAGTTGGCATATCCATTGATTCCATCAATCTATGACTAAATCTAAAATTTGGTCAATGTCTGACAAAGAATTCAAGGACCTCTCTTAGATCCTGACAATTTAAATTACATAGTAGGCATATAAAAGTTGGCATATCCGTTTCTTCCATCAATCTATAACTAAATCTAAAATTTGGTCAATGTCGGACAAAGAATTCAACGACCTCTCTTAGATCCTGAAAATTTAAATTTCATAGTAGGCACACTAAAGTTGGCATATCCATTGATTCCATCAATCTATGACTAAATCTACAGTTTGGTCAATGTCGGACAAAGGATTCAACGACCTCTCTTAGATCCTGAAAATTTAAAACTCATAGTAGGCATACCAAAGTAGGCATATCCATTGATTCCATCAATCTATGACTTAATCTAAAATTTGGTCAATGTCGGACAAAGAATTCAAGGACCTCTCTTAGATCCTGAAAATTTAAATTTCATAGTAGGCACACTAAAGTTGGCATATCCATTGATTCCATCAATCTATGACTAAATCTACAGTTTGGTCAATGTCGGACAAAGAATTCAACGACCTCTCTTAGATCCTGAAAATTTAAAACTCATAGTAGGCACACCAAAGTTGGCATATCCATTGATTCCATCAATCTATGACTAAATCTAAAATTTGGTCAATGTCTGACAAAGAATTCAAGGACCTCTCTTAGATCCTGACAATTTAAATTACATAGTAGGCATATAAAAGTTGGCATATCCGTTTCTTCCATCAATCTATGACTTAATCTAAAATTTGGTCAATGTCGGACAAAGAATTCAACGACCTCTCTTAGATCCTGAAAATTTAAATTTCATAGTAGGCACACTAAAGTTGGCATATCCATTGATTCCATCAATCTATGACTAAATCTACAGTTTGGTCAATGTCGGACAAAGGATTCAACGACCTCTCTTAGATCCTGAAAATTTAAAACTCATAGTAGGCACACCAAAGTTGGCATATCCATTGATTCCATCAATCTATGACTAAATCTAAAATTTGGTCAATGTCTGACAAAGAATTCAAGGACCTCTCTTAGATCCTGACAATTTAAATTACATAGTAGGCATATAAAAGTTGGCATATCCGTTTCTTCCATCAATCTATAACTAAATCTAAAATTTGGTCAATGTCGGACAAAGAATTCAACGACCTCTCTTAGATCCTGAAAATTTAAATTTCATAGTAGGCACACTAAAGTTGGCATATCCATTGATTCCATCAATCTATGACTAAATCTACAGTTTGGTCAATGTCGGACAAAGGATTCAACGACCTCTCTTAGATCCTGAAAATTTAAAACTCATAGTAGGCATACCAAAGTAGGCATATCCATTGATTTCATCAATCTATAACTAAATCTACAGTTTGGTCAATGTCGGACAAAGGATTCAAGGACCTCTCTTAGAGTACACAATCAAAAAAATTACACCGAAAACGGTGGGCCCGCTTCTTTCTAATGAAGATAACTAAACAATCCGCAAATTTTCGCAGCCGAAATTTACATCATGTAATCTGTAAATATTGGTAAACATTTTGCAACTTGTTAACTTTTTGGTTGTTAACTTTTTGGTTGTTAACTTCGATTGACTTCGCCACTAAAACTCTAAGTGAAATTTAAGTCTACACACAAGTTAGTACTGAAAAATGCACATATAACAAATTTATTTAATAAAATAGACACAACATGCTGAGAAGTTTTTAATTCTTTTAAATAATAGTTAGTACATTTCTTTGCAATATTTAATTCTTCCATTGTTTAAGCAATCTTTTTTAAAGAGGTTTTTACGTTTTATTTTGGACCTTCACTTGACAGTTACTCACGCTGCGAAACAAAATTATTTTCATAGTCTGCCTTTGGCAGATACTCTTAAAGAGGACAGGTGGAATAAAGCAAAAACAAAAGTAATCTGAAAGAGCAAAATCTATTGTGAGATAGTGTTGCCACAGTATTACCCAGAATTTAGACTTAATTTTTTTATTTTTGGCCAATGGGAACAACCACTGTGCTTCCGTCCAAATATCCTGAAATGCAAAAAACTTAAATTTTTCAAAATTGTTGTTGGAATTGAAATTTAGCTCGATTTGTCTCTGATTTATTACTAACAACTGTATTGCATTATATCAAATTATCCCGAAGGACACGCTCACCCTCCATATATTCTGAAATGAGAAAAACTATTATTTTTCAAAATTGTTGTTGGAATTAAACCAAATTTGCCTCAATTTGTCTCTGTTATATGACTGATAAATGTGTTGAATTATATCAAATTAGCTCGAAGGACATGCCCACCTTCCATATATCCTGAAATGAACAAAACCTAAATATTTCAACATTGTTGTTGGAATTAAACCAAATTTGCCTTAATTTGTCTGTGATATATTACTGACAATTCTTTTGAATGAAAACTGTGTTGAATTATATCAAATTATCTCAAAGGACACGCCCACCTCCCATATATCCTGAAATGAAAAAAAACATAAATTTTTCAAAATTGTTGTTGGCATTGAACCAAATTTATCTCAATTTGTCTGATATATCTGACAACTGTGTTGAATTACATAAAGTTCTCTCGAAGGACACGTCCACCTATCATATATCCTGAAGTGGGAAAAACTTGTATTTTCCAAAATTGTTGTTGGAATTAAAACAAATTTGCTTCAATTCGTCTCTGATATATTACTAACAACTGTATTGAATTATATCAAATTATCTCAAGGACACGCCCACCTCCCATATATCCTGAAATGAAAAAAAAACATAAATTTTTCAAAATTGTTGTTGGTATTGAACCAAATTTATCTCAATTTGTCTGATATATCTGACAACTGTGTTGAATTACATAAAGTTCTCTCGAAGGACACGCCCACCTATCATATATCCTGAAGTGGGAAAAACTTGTATTTTCCAAAATTGTTGTTGGAATTGAACCAAATTTGCCTCAATTTGTCTCTAATATATTACGAACGACTATATTGAATTATATCAAATTAGCTCGAAGGGCACGCCCAACTTCCATATATCCTGAAATGGAAAAAACTTGTATTTTCCAAAATTGTTGTTTGAATTTAACCAAATTTGTTTCAATTTGTCTCTGATATATTACTGATGACTGTGTCGAGTTATAAAAAATTATTTCAAAGGACACGCCCACCTCCCATGTATCCTGAAATGAGAAAAACTATTATTTTTCAATATTGTTGTTGGAATTAAACCAAATTTGGCTCAATTTGTCTCTGATATATTACTGACTACTATGTTGAATTATATCAAATTAGCTCGAAGGACACGCCCAACTCCCATATATCCTGAAATGGTATTTTCCAAAATTGTTGCTGGAATTGCACCAAATTTAGCTTGCATTGTCTCTCATATATTACTGAAAACTGTGTTGAATTATATCAAATTATTTCAAAGGACACGGCCACCTCTCATATATCCCGAAATGGAAAAAAATCTTATATTTTCCAAAATAGATACATTCACCGATATAACTTTTCCCGGTAGTTTAAACCCATCCCAATCCCTCACCCCTACCATTTGTACCAGAGTGTTATCTATCATATGCAATTTAAATTTTTCGGTAGTTGGTTAAAAACTTATGATTTTTGCAACGAAAAAAACACAAATGGCGTCACGGTGAGACGGAGCCAAGGTAGGCAAAATGATCTACCAAAGTTATAGTTATCAACATTCACGCATCATGCCAATCAAGTAGACTTCTTGTACTTTGAAACAAATAACTTGGCTTATTCCTCATTTAACACCAGACCCACTTCTGGCAACTGCTTCTCAATGTTTGAAAAGGCTGCAGTAACATCCCACAGTACTCGGCCAATAATATCGTTAATCATCATGTGATTTCGATTAAAGATGACACCAGTCGTGTTTACTGTTTCAAGATCATCTCCATTACGATGTTAAAGAGATCGCATGATAGACTAGCCCCTTGTCTAAAGCCTCGCTTTGTAGAAAATGGCTCTATGAGATTTTTGCCTATTTTTACTGAAGACTTTGTGTCGGTTAGTGTCATCCTACAAATTAATATTAGCTTAGCAGGGATTCCAAACCCAGCCATAGAAACTCACACTTTCTGTCGTATCTAACTGTCCAATGTAGCTTTGTAATCGCTAAACAGATTGTAAGTGGTCTTCTTGGGTCTTCTCCAAAGTTTGTCATAGTTTGAATATTATGTCGGTCGTGGATTTAACACGTCTCTAGGTCCAATCAGGTTTGTTAAGATGGGCTTAAGTCTTTCACTTCATACACTTCACAGGACCTTGTATGCAATGGGTAAAAGGCTGTTCTCGCGGTATTTGGTGCACACAATTGGATAGCCTTTTTTAGGCACAGGACATAGAACCCTCAGATTCTGATCATCCGCATGCATTCCTTTAGCCAAATCGTGTTTATGAGCTGGTGCATGCACGTTGCTGATCTTGCTCTAACGGCTGTATGTTTGTGCATTTACACTTAAAATAATTTCTCTTATAACAAAATGCTAAATACAAAGCCTTAACAAGAATCGAGCTTTACATACGTGGGCTCGTGTTGTATAAAATTAGGAAATTTTCAAGGGAAACTGCCTTTTTAACATAATGGAGTGCTTTGTTATTGTAATTTCCTGGAAATACTGCCTGCTGTTATTACCTGTATTGTACAATTCTATAAATATAATACCACCACATACACATGTCATAAATCAATGTTTATAAAATTTAATTTTACCATTAAATATTTGTCGGTGAACTTAACAAAAAGCCTAGATAAGGAAAAATAAAATTTTTAAATGTTGACGACGACGTATCAACAATTATCAAAATGTTTTGTGATAATGAGATTTGAACTTTTGTTGTATTTAACTTAATCACAATTAGGGCATAGCAAGTCTTAAGCTGTACTTTAAATTATAATTTAATTTTTGGTTACAGTTTAATTTTTGGTGTTGCATGGTGTTGCATTAGAACTGCTTCTGATTAACTAAAAACTGCTTTAATCCATTTAAACAAAACTCTCCCACTCTCTTCTTTGGTTCATGGTATATTTTATCATACTTCATATGTTCCAAATTATTCGTTCTTTCTTAAACTTTGTGCGTGTGTAAAAATTATTCTACATCTGCTTCCTACGTTAGTGGCGGCGGCGGCGACTTTGCTAGAAGAGAAAGTCAATTAAGAAATAAGAGCGTGTAACAGAAGCCAACCCCACCTTCATTATTCCTACTTATGAATATACATATATATCTATGCAGCTAACTACTTGTAAACTTTTGCTTCCGGTAGCGAGCGTAGATTAGGCTCATCTACATTTAAATTATCCTTGAATTACAATGAATTTATGCTTTTAATTACATCAAAAGATTTTTGGATTTTCTTCTCATCCTGGTCCTCCGTCCCTCTGCAGTGTACAGCCAGCATCCTATTTGGTGTTGGATGTGTGTGTGTGTGAAACCACTTCAACACCCTTAGGCGATAACAAAATAAAACGCTCGTGCGTTTCGTGAAAAATAAATTTTAATTTTTCTGTGAAATAAGAGTTTAACTCTCCGGAGGACAACAAACAAATGGAAAGCTAGCTAGGACAACAACAATAAAAGCTAATGGGGTACTCTAAAAATATGTCAGAGGTGGTAGGGTGTAGCCAGTGTTGTTGGGCCACAATAGTCATGTGATAATTATACAGAGCAACAGCTAATCTGGGGATAAGAAATTCCAAGTTAGAGTGAAGTTACTAGGTCACTTCTTTGCAATCCCATTGGATTATATACCGCACGTCGAAAAAATATTGTAAGCGCCTCAATACTCTGCGCTTCTTTTCCAGTTAGTCACACCAAATTCTGTAAGGTTTTCAGTAATATGGTCTTTCCAACGGAATTTTGGTCGCCCTCTTCTGCGCCGTCCATCGAGTTCATTGTCGAAGATTTTTCGAACTAGAGCATTTTCGTCCATGCGTACAACATGTACCAGCCAACGCAACCGCTGCACCTAAATGCGTCTGACCACGTCAATGTCAGTGTACAGCTCATGATTCATACGACGTCGATACTCTCCGTTAACGATGATGGGTCCATATATTTTACGAAGTATTTTTCTCTCGAATATCGCCAGAACCGATCCATCCGCTTGTGTCATAACCCAGGATTCTGAGCCATACATTAAGACAGGTAGAACCAGTATCTGGTATAGCTGGATTTTTGTTCATCGAGAGAGGGCTCTGTCATTGAATCGCTTGCTTAGTCCGTAGTAGCATTTATAAGCAAGCAGGATTCTTCTCCACATTACGAGGCTGACATTATTTTCTTTATTGATAGCGGAGACTAGGTAGATAAAATTATCCACCACTTCGAAATTATAGTTGTCAACGCGGTTCACGCAGTTTTTCAAACGAGTAGATTCTTTGTTCGTTGAAACTAATAACTTCGTTTTGTCCTCGTTCACCGTTAGACACATTTTCGCTGATTCCTTCTGTATACCTGAGAAGGCTGCAGTCACAACCCGTAGTTTTCGACCGATGATGTCTACGTCATCAGTGTACGCGAGTAGCATGTGGCTTTTGTTGAATATAGTGCCACTTGTGTTTACTGCAGCTTTCCTCATTATCATCTCCATCACTATGTTGAAGAGGTCACACGATAGGCCGTCGCCTTGTTTTAGGCCTCTTCTGGCACAGAATGGCTCCGTAGGGTCCATGCCAACTGAAGACTTCGTGTCAGTCGGCATCATTCCGCAAAGGCGTATCTGCTTCGCTGGAATGCCAAACTCAGCCATGGCTTCGAGTAATTTCTGCCGTATGGGGCTGTTGAATGCAGCTTTATAGTCGACGAAAAGATGATACGTGTCGATCTGTTTCTCTTGGGTGTTTTCCAGGATTTGCCGGAGTGTAAATATCTGGTCAGTTGTTGATATACCAGGTCTAAAGCTACACTGATAAGGTCCGATCAGGTTGGATAACACTGGCTTTAGTCTTTCACATATCACACTCGACAGGACCTTATATGCGATGGGTAAAAGGCTGATCCAGCGGTAGTTGGAGCACACACTTGGATCACCTTTTTTCAGCACAGGACATAATACGCTTACATTCCATTCGTCGGGCATGCACTCTTTAAGCCAAACCGTGCGCAGGAGCTGGTGCATGCAGCACACTCTGCGTATCTGTAACCAGATTTCCATCCTTGTCCTTACAGGAGGGGAGCCCGTTACCATAGCCTTTGGCTTTTACTTTCTGGTTAAATTTTCGGGCCTCACCTTTGCGACAAATAGCAGAATTTTGGAAAATAATAGTTTTTCTCATTTCAGGATATATGGGAGGTCGGCGTGTCCTCTGAGATAATTTGATATAATTCAATACAGTTGTCAGTAATATATCAGAGACAAATCGAGCTAAATTTGCTTCAATTCCAACAACAATTTTGGAAATTAAAAGTTTTTCTCATTTCATGGTAGATAAGAGGTGGGCGTGTCCTTCGAGATAATCTATATATAGAAGGCTTGGGGACTGTAGGTTCCTTTTATGACGTAGGCGCTTACTAAGAAGGAATTTTAGGAAATCCGGACTGAAAGGGGGTAAAATGGGCGTGACACCGTCCCATACAACTGGAATTTTGAAATGGCTGTTTCTCTTAAACCATTATAGGTACAAACGTAAGACGGACGTGTAAGAAAAAATACTTTGTTTTCGGAAAGGGGGCGGTGCCACTCCCCTTTAAAAAAAAATAGATATAGTGGCCAAATAAATGGACCGATTGCAATTATTTTATCTTTGTGTGATAACGTCCACAGGGTCTCTGTCATAGGCAACATGAAAACATAATAAGACAAAGGGGCGTGGCACCGCCCTCACAATCCAAAATTTCAATCGGTCATATCTCACGAGCCATTAGAGGCATGAATATATAATTTGCTATATATGTTACTGGCACAAGGAGGATTGCGTCTTACTGAAAAATGGGCGGTGCCACGCCCCTTTTGAAATATCGTTATCTCGGCGAAATAAATGAACCGATTGCAATAAAATTTTCGCTGTGTAGTACTATCCGTAAGGTCTCTATCATAGGCTACTTGAAAACATAATTAAACAAAAAGGCGTGGCACCGCGCACACAAACCAAAATTTTAATCGGTCATATTTCACGAGCCATATTGGGTATGAAGGTGAGATTTGCAACATATATGTATAGTATATAGGGGATAACGTCTGCGTGAAATGGCTGTAGACTGGATGATGACATTTTGGGGTGATTTCCCCCCTTATCGAGTAAACGTCAGTTAAGAATGGAGTTTTGGAAATACGTACTTTAAGGTGTAAAAATTACCAATAAATGATAAGACTTATACCATCACCCAGGCCAATCGACTAATGCTATAATCGCAAAAATTGATATGGGCATACTCACAATCAAATTGAATTGAATATTTTTGAAATACGATATTTCATGATAATTTATATGACTCATTGTAGAATTAGACCAAAGTAAGGGGGGTTTTTGAAATTCGTACATTTTAGCAGTAAAATAAGCCGAAATGGTATAAAACTCACTAAAGGTATAGTCGCAAAAATGTAGTTGAATATTTTAGTTGTGCAGTAGACCGTATCACAAAAAAACCGTAGGTGTCGCCTATTTAGTTTTTTCGTCATATCTTCGCTATATCAACATTTAAGATCGGATGTTGATATAAATGTTGATATAGCGAATTTTTTGTTTCAGGGAGGCCAATATTTTTACTCTTAGGTCCATTGACCTCATGTGTACCGTTCTAGTACTTACCCCCCAAATCTCATTTCCTACCACCCTAATGGTAGAAATCATAGAACTTTTGCTAAGAAAGTATTTCGATAATTACTGCACAACTATTAAAAAAATGCGCTTATTTATTCATTGTTGCAGACCGTAGGGGCCACTTTTATAAATTTGTCATAGATTCAATATTTACATTCAGATGTTAAAGTATGACTTTGATCTCAAGTAACCTTTACATCATACCATACAAAAAGCAAATAAAAATAAAAGAAACTTTAGTCGATCCTATCTCGACGTGATTCAAGTTGGCTATAGTTTTGACGGCTCTCGAGTTTGGCCCATGCGTTGCTCGTCGGTGACCGCCATGGCAGATTCCTGAACTATATGAACAAAACGCGTGTTTTGCGAATGATATGGATAAGCTGTGAAAATAATTAGGTTTAGCAAAGAAAACTATCAAATGAAGATGTCTTTTTTGCGCTTACCTCGTAATTCGATTACATCTTGCGAACATTGTAATGCTTCCAGATACTCTTGGGTATAGAACTGCAAGGATGGCGGCTCTGTCAACTCCATTTTATTTCAATTGATCATATCGAAGTATGACTCACTTTCGAAGTTTAAAAAATTAACCACTTGTGGACCGAACATTTCGGTTCACAATGTACTAATGTACTTTTTCCACCCTGAGAATGTTTTGTTTTCGATGATAACAGACGAAGATGCGCTGGTGCGTTCAGATGGCTATACTAAAATTTTAGTAGCCCGTAATAATGCAACTTGTGAACCGAACACTTGACGCGGATGCATTGGGAATTAACACCAACAACAATTTTAAAAAATTTAAGTTTTTTTCATTTCAGGATATATGGGAGGTGGACGTGTCCTTGGTCCGATTTTGACAAAACTTAGTTTTTTTTTCCTTCCTATTTAAACACAGTCTTGTGTACTAATTGTTCTTCTTTTATGACATCTCCTATGAAAGCACGACCCTGTGCGGAGTATCTATCGCAAATCATAAAAACAAAATAACCTTGCCTTTGTTAATTCTAATAATCATACAAAGTCAACAAAATTTTTTCCAAAGAATTTTGTACATATCCTCAAAAAAAATTTTAAATTCATTTAGTACGAAAATCAAAATTTTTTGTGAATAAAAACGTGACGCGTTCTTCGATTTTCATGATCTATGTATGATTTTGTTTTGCAATAACACTTGACACTTTTTCCGTTTTGAATTTTTTATTATTTTTTCAATATAACAAAATTCAATATTTTAGGCAATTTTTTTTTATATTTTTTTTCATAAATTTATTTATAACTACAAAACTGCTGCTAATGCAGTGAAATGATATAGAAACAGATAAAAGGAATTTTAATTCCTTAATTTCGAATTTCTGTTTCATCAAAACGGGACTAGTCGTTCTTGAGTTATGTCAAACAAATGGGCCTAAAACGTGACAAATTCCTCTATATGATACTTACTCACTTCACATGGATATATCTCGATTCCTAGATGAGGCACCCAGCGAATCGTCGGGACACGTTTTTTTGTGATGATTTCATTCCATTCCGATTTTAGCTGTAGCATAGTGTAATTAACCCCAAAAGTTGTAGCAGACTTTATATGCAACAATAACAAAAAAATGCTTATTAAAAGGGTGATTCATTTAGAGCCTTTCTTTTGAATTGTAAATGAAACGCTTAAAATCTAATTAAACGTCAACATTTTTATTATGATCCTACAGAATAATCTCTGACATTTCATTTGCTCAGATAATATTATTTTTATGTGGAGCGCAACTACGTTTATAGGGTCCAATTTTAGGCTGTAACCGATTTAAAGGGTAAATCATTTTGAGCCTTTTATTGTAATTGTAAATTAAACGCTTAAAATATAAAAACAACCGATTTAATTGGTGATTCATTAAGAGCCTTGCTTTTTAATAGTAAATAAAATACTTAACATATAGTAAAACGTCGCCATTTTTAATATGATCCGATGAAAATAATCCCTGACATTTAGTTTAAAAAGAAAATTTCATTTATATCTTGACCGCGGCTACGCCCATTGTAAATAAAACAAAATTAAAGGTTGATTCATTTAGAGGCTTTCTTTTAAATTATAAGTGAAACACTTAAAATATACTTAAAATTCGCCATTTTTATTATGATCTAGCAGAATAATCTTCGACATTTAGTTTAAAAAGATAATTTTATTTATATCTAAACTGCGACAACGCTCATCAGGTCCAATTTTAAGCTGTTCACAACGTTAAAATCTATTTATAGGTTGGTTCATTTAGAGCCTTTCTATTTAATTGAATAAAAACGCTTAAAATATTATAAAACTTCGCCATTTTTATTATGATGCGACAGATTAAACTCTGACATTTAGTTTAAATAGATAATTTTATTCATATAAATTTATTCATTCATTTAGTGATTCATTTAGAGCCTTTCTTTTTAAAAGTAAAAAAAACACGTAAGATATAGTAAAAAGTCAATTTTTTTATGATTCGACTGAATAATCACTGACATTTAGTTTAAAGAGATACTTTACTACGGCCCGACCACGCCCATAAGGTCCAATTTTATGCTTTTCACAATTTAAAGGGTGATTCATTTAGAGCCTTTCTTTTAAACTATAAATAAAACACTTAAAATATACTTAAAATTCGCCATTTTTATTATGATGCTACAGAATTTCCTCTGACATTTAGTTTAAAAAGATAATTTCATTCATTTCTAGACCGCGATTACGCTCATAAAGTCCAATTTTATGCTCTTCGCGATTTAAAAGGCGATTTAAAGGGTGATTCATTTAGAGCCTTTTTTATAATTTTTAATAAAACACTTTAAAAAGAATAAAACGTCCAAATTTTTAGTATGGCCAGAAAAAACAATCTCTGACATTTGGTTTAAAAAGATAATTTCATTCATATCTAGACCGCGACTATGCTCATAAGGTCCAATTTTAAGCTGTTACTGATTCACTGATTCATTTAGAGCCTTTCTTTTTAATTGTCATTAAAGCTCTTAAAATATACTCAAAATTCTTCATTTTTATTATGATTCGACAGAATAATCTCTGACATTTCATTTGCTAAGATAATTTCATTCAAATGTTGACCGCGACCAAGCAGCAGAAGGTCTATTCCTAAGGTCCATTGTTAAGCTGTTCGCTAATTTCAGCGCCATGCCATGTAGTTTTACGCTAATTAACACTTGTTTTATAAACCCTAAAAAACACGAATATTATTTACAACATTCGGTCATAAGAAAAAGGAAATCTTAAACATTTATATCTCAACCGTATCCATAGTTGACATGCACACACACACACACACACAGATTTCTTCCACTTACTTATCTTACCCGTCTGCACTATTTACACTTCATAACAAGTAACAACAACAACAAAACGAAGGCAACAACTTAACACTTCTCCACTACACAATAACTCTGGCCCTCTCCCGCGCAGCCGAGTCCCTTTGCCCAACTTTACGTTCATTTAAGGACTACTCGTAGTAACATTGACAGATATGTAAACACCTCTACTTGAGGCGGCATAAATTTGCAACAACATCCCTTAAACAATAACTAACTAACTGACTGACTGGCAGCTTGCTTTAGCTTTAGCATAAAGAGTAAATATCTAGAGACAGCAAGTAGAATCTTGTTATCAAATATCCTTGATATTTTTGTAGCATAGCTTCAAAAGGAACTTGTTCATCTTCGTTGTATCTTGTTCCTGAATAACTTAAGAGAAAACCCAAAAAACAACGACTTATGTTGTTGCTTTACATCTTGAAGAGTGTGTATTCGCTGTGTAACATAACGTCGTAGTCGTCGTCGTCTTTGGTATTTACAATTTCCTACAGTTGTAATCTACCCCTAATACAGATACACACCCACACACACATTGACTAGCATATATTAGTTTACTTGTCGTCGTAGCTTTTTTTCCTTTTTCCCTCATCAGTCGGTTTTGTGTTTCGTTACATCAAATTTCGCCTTGAATCGTCGTCATAAATCTCTTTA
The DNA here is from genome assembly GCA_964034835.1 of Muscina levida. Classification (NCBI taxonomy): domain Eukaryota; kingdom Metazoa; phylum Arthropoda; class Insecta; order Diptera; family Muscidae; genus Muscina; species Muscina levida. The sequence continues at coordinate 62,942,012 of OZ035882.1, forward strand.
ATAAAACATCAAATGGTGGACGGACCTGTCTGCTGTATTATTATTATTTTGATATTTCAAATAGCACAACAAATACGTACGAAACTTTATTTCGTGGCATAACTTGGCAACAAAAAATTTGAAATAATAAAAAACACCAAACTTGGGACAAACTTAATGAAATATTTATGCTCAACTCAAGATGTGGGGATTTTGTTGACGTTACAGTACCGATTCCCCCTTGGGTACTTTTCCATACGCTGAGCCACGGCACAATGATGCTTATGATGATGAAGATGAAAGTTTAATTTAAATTTAAATTCAAAATTCGACGGGCAAACTGTTGCACTTTATGAATACGACCTTTTGGGAGCTTTTGCCACTTTGTTCCATAAGGTCGTTAGTACTAACGATCTGTATGCAGCAGAGTGTTCTTAGTTTTTATTTTAGATTTCCAGAATTAATTTTTGAAAAATATAAAAACATTATGTGAATATATTGGTTTCGGTATAAAACTCCACCAGACATTTAAACTTACACAGTACAGCACATGATTTTGAGACTGATTCCTGAGAACTGCACGTGAAAGTAGCCCCAAAAAGAAGAAGTTTTGCATCATTCGTTTTGTCAAGTTACATGCGATAATAATTTAATATTAATTTGAAGTTAGTAAGTATCGTATAGGGGAAGTTGTCACGTTTTAGGCTCTTTTGTTACATTGTCATATGGTGGCGTATGATTATCATAAGTAATATTCCACGTAAATCATATGCCACGGAGTACAACCGTTTTATTGTAACTGCTTCAAAATAAACCCAGTTCGAAATCATTTGATGAATGGAAAAATTAAACTGTTGCTTAAGTAGGTAACCGTTATTTGAATTGTAATTCTGAATTTTTTTAAATTTGTTTCAGCTAAATCGGACTAGTGTTTCTCGAGTTATGCCAAACAAAAGAGCCTAAAACGTGACAAATTCCTCTATACGATACTTACCAACTTCAAATCTCTATTAAATTGTAATGGCATGTAACGTGACAAAACGAATGATGCAGAACTTTTTCTTTTTGGGGCTACTTTCACGTGCAGTTCTCAGAATTGAGTCCCAAATCAATGAGCTGAAAAATGTTGTACTCCTTTATAAAATTGTTCTTATATACATTAACCCATTTTACTATTTTCTTCAAGACAATTTATAGATTCCTAGTTCATACAATTCATACAATGGGACCGGCCGTGGCATAGTGGTTAGAACACGCGACTACCATGCGGGAGATCGCAGGTTCAAACCTGGCTCCAGTCATCTTTAAAAGAAAAAAAATAAATAAAATGTTCTTTCATTGTCGGCTCCCCTCGAATGTTGTTGACAGCAACTTCGGAGGATTAAGCGTCGATTCAATCGTCGTGTCTAGTAAGAGCTTCTCTCAAATAGTGACGTTCGCATTCGTCGATAAACAAGTAGGTGCCGTCAGTTGTGAATCTAAAAATAGTAAGCGTGTTAATTCACAACAACGCGAGAAGCTATCCCATACCTCATTCATGGGGTGCAAAGGGAAATTAAGTAAGTTCATACAATGCCCTCTTTACTCTGCCTTTACACTACTACAAATTGAATCCTTTGTACCTTTAAGTACTTAACACATCCTTTATGTGTGTGTGTGTGTATGCAAAGCAAATCGTCTGTTGCTTGTAATCCTTTCTTTCAGGTGCATCTTCCTCTACGATATCCTCCTTTTTTTACTTTCCTTTCAATGTCCATGCAATCATTTATCGCTTATTGTAGCACAACTACAGCCAGCCAACCAACCAGTCAGCAACAGTCAAAGGATATCATCATATGTATGTACTTCTATGCTCAACATTCTCTTTACTTTTGTCGGCAGGCAAAACACAACAGTGTGACATATGTAATAACTTTGTAATAAACTTAATCAATTTAATAATATCTACAGACTTGAATAGGAAATTTTTTGCTAAATACACATACACAGCACTATACAGTCATCCTAGAAAGTGCCAGCCACGTAATAGCAGAGTGAGTAGCAAAGGACAACAGCGAAGGATTAAACATATTCGTTATACTGGCAAGTTCGTTTACACAGCGACAAAGTTCTGGCTGAAGTTGTTGTTGTATTTTTGCATAGGGACTGTGCAGGCCAGAGAGGCTGAAGGGCGAAGGGCGATTTCGTGTTTGTGATTTGTTTGCACTTCGTGGGGGGTTTGAAATTTATGATTTATGACAAATTTCGCGGTTGACTTCTTAATCGAAAACGTTATAATTTTCATATGATGAGAAAAGTTACATTTGTTAGATTTGGCCAAATATTTAGTTTAGAAGTCAATGACTTGTGTTGGCGAAAAAAGATGGACGAAACGAAATGGTATGCGTGTAATATGTGGGAAATTGGGAAAATTTAAGATTAATGGTTTAACCAACAAGAAAAAGAAATGGAAAGTATTGACAAATTTATGAAATTTCATAAATGAAATAAAATTAATAGTTTTTTTTTTCAAATTACGTAAGAAATCTTAAATCTCAAATCTGGGTCGGTCCCCAGATACCAAAAAAAAAAAAAATTCCAAAGTCGAGGGCAAATATTAAAGACCACTTCGAGACAAATTGGAAAAACTCCCACCCCACCTTTCAAAAAACAGCCAAAATCATTTTTATCGCAGCTATTTTGTTTGTGGCCTACCGAAAATTATTGCATACTTTTTAGCTTTCAAATTAAATGCAAGTTATTGCATACTTTTCAGTGCAAATAGTGTTAACAATTCTTCGCGGGTAAAGATATTCAACGTTCACAATATTTAAACAACGAAAATATAAAATTCCAAGAAGACAATGGAAGTAAAAATAATAAAATATATCCATAATTTTCATGATTCAGCGCTTGTAGTGACTGATGAAGAGCGTCTGAGGTATTTTTTTTGCAAAACTGGAAAGTCGCCAACTTGAGTCGCGCCAAGATTACACATCTTTATTCGTTTTTTTTTTTTATTTTATTTGTAATAAAACCAACATTTCGATGACTAGGTTAAAAATTAATTATCACAGGAAAATATTTAAAAATTGTTCCGATGTCGCTGAAAAGTATGCAATAATTTGAGCTTCAAAGTACGCAATAATTTTCATTAATTTTATTTTCCGACGGGGCTAAAAAGTTTGCAATATTTTGAGATAATAATGTAAACAATATGAAAAAAATATTGGTGTTAATGCAGTAAATACATCATGTCAGTTCTAGTCCTAGAAAAATTCCTTTTGAATTTTAGGGGTAGAAACTGCTTTAAATCAGACCTTCATTACAAAATTATGTTGTATGTCAGCGACATCTATAGGACAAATGTAGTACTCGTCGAGACCAATACAACGATATCTTGTATGTTACAATTGAGCCACAAAGTAAAAAGCAGCGGTAAAAAAACGATTTGACTGTGTTTATGGGGTGGGGGTTGACAAGGAATTCTTTTTTGTCTCGAGTTGATCTTTTGCCCTCGACTTTGGGAAATTTTTTTCGTAACCCAGTCTGAAGCACTGAATTGCATTAAAAAATATAAGTCATTTCTGGCTTAGCAACTTTGCAGGAACTTGGCTAAAAATTTTCCAAAAATAAATAAAAACCATAAATGCATTTTTAATAATTAAACAATTATTTTTTTTAAAAAATGCATCATTCAATTTTTGATAATGGGTCGTCGTGCGGCTGTCTCCTCGATGTCATAGAGCTCTTTCACACTCTCATTAATGAGATGTTGGAGCTTTGCTTGTATGGGAGACTTTAGACAAATTGGGGAAATTTTTGTTGCAGAAATAAGTGGAACGATAAAAAGCAAAAATAAATCCCGATCTAAAGTGTGATTCATTTCTAACTGTAACTTTCTATTTTAAATAAAACACTTAATCCTCGCAATTTTTATTATGACCCGAAAGAACAATCTCTGACATTTTATTTTCAAATATAATTTTATTGAAATGTTGACCGCGACTACGATGTAGTAATGTAACAAAAATAAAGTATCGACCAATTTTGTAAAACTGATAAATGAGTTATAATTTAGTAAGTGTGACCTATTTAATATATTTGATAAATTAAGTACAAAATTTTAAATTTTTATTAATTTACTTAAAGTGGTAAATTTAATAATTTTGACCAATTTAGTAAATTTGATAAATTTAATCATATATTTAGTAAATTTGATCCATTTAGTAAATTTAATCCACTTAGTAAATTTGATAAATTTAGTAAATTTTACAAATTTAGTAAATTTAATAAATTTATAAAATTTGATCAATTTTGCAAATTTGATCGATTTAGTAAATTTGACCAATTTAGTAAATTTGATCAATTTAGGTCATTTGATCAGTTAAGTAAATTTAGTTAATATGATCATTTTAGTAAATTTAACGTTTTTTAAATTTCATCAATTTATTTAAATTGATAAATTTAGTTAATTTGATCAATGTAGGAATTTTAATGAATTCAGTAAATTGAATAAACTTAATAAATGTAGTAAATTTAATAAATTTAATCAATTTAATAAATTTTTGTAAATTAAATTTACTAAATTTTTTAAATTAAATTTACTAACTTAAGTACTTAATATAAAATATTTACTAATTTTCATCAACTTAGCATATATGATCAATTTAGGAAATTTAATTAATTTCTTTTATGTGGTCATTATGATTAATTGAATAAATTTAATAATATTAAATAATATGGTATAATTAAATTATGGATAAATTAAAAGATTTGGTAAATTTTGTATATGTTATCAATTTAGTAAATTTGATATATTTAGTAAATTTGGTAAAATTGATAAATTTAGAAAATTTTAGTAAATTAGATCAATATGGTAAATTTTGTCAATTTACCAAAATTGATAAATTTAGTAAATTTGATAAATTACCTAAATTTGATCAATTTGATAAATTACATAAATTTGATTAATTTAGTAAATTTGATAAATTACGTAAATTTTTAGCAATTTTGTAAATTTGACAAATTTAGAAAAATTGATAAATTACGTAAGTTTGATCAATTTAGAAAAATTGAAAATATAAAATTGTCATTTTATAAATTAATTAACATTGATATATTGGAGTAATTTGATCATTATGATAAAGAGGAAAAATTTGAAAAATTTAATTGCATTGATCATTTAATAAATTTTTGATATTATTGATAAATTTAATTATTTTGTAAAATTTTGCCGAATTTTGTGAAATTTTGCTTACCTTACCTTAAAGTGCGCACAAAAAAAATAATATTTTTTTTAGGAGGAAATGCAAATTTTTTTCCAATTGCTTGCTGAAGATTTCTACTATAAGCCATAAAATAGTAAATTTTTTAATTTTTTTTTTTAAATTTAAAATGGAAAATAAATTATTTTGAAGAAAAAAAATCGACATTTAATTTTATTAATTTTGTTCCGATATAAGATAACATTGTCGTTGCGATAATATTTCTCAAGAAGTTGAAAAGACACCACCATAAAACTTACTGGGGCAGCTCAACAACATCTATTTTCGGAATCAATTTAAAAAAATAAAAGGTCAGTTTTTTTTACCTAATTTTAAGATTTAAAAAAAAAAATTAAAAATTTTGACTATTTTATGGCGAAAATATCTGCAAAAATAAATTTGTATTCCTCATTCCAGACCAAAGTATGAAGAATTTTAAAAAAAAAAATTTCCCAATGTTTCCAAACGACCAAATCTTAATTTATATTTTAAAAAAGTACTAATTTATTCTCTGCCCAATTGAAGGTACATGTTAGAAAATTTCATCAAATTCGGAGAGATGAACTAAAATTTGTGTGTTCGCTTCCCATAGAATTACTTATTTAGTAAATATCATTAAATTTTATAAATTTCGTTAAATTGCCATTTATTTGGTAAATTGTGATAAACTTGGTAATTTTCTATTAATTTGGTAGATTTCGATAAATTTCGTAAGTTTCGATAAATTGGAACATGTTGGCAAATTCAGATAAATTTTTATAAATTTCTATATATTTGATAAATTTCGATAAATATGGTATATTAAGTTAATTTCGATAATTTTCGTAAATTTCGATAATATTGGTAAATTTCGATAAAATTGCTAAATTTGATACATTTTGGAAACTATTAAATTTCGATGACCATAATTGGTCAGAACGCTTCACATGGAATTACTTATTTAGTAAACATCGTTAAATTTTTTAAATTTCGATAATTTTTCAAAATGTCGTTAAATTTCCATATGTTTGTTTAATTTGGATCAAATTGGTAAATTTCAATTTCAAAAATTTTGATTAATGAGTGCATGTCGATAAGTATGTTAAATTTCGATAAATTTCTTAAGTGTCGATAAATGTAGTAAATTTGGTAAATTCAAATAAATTTACATAATTTTCTATAGATTTGATAAATTTCGATAAATATGGTACGTTTGGTAAATTTCGGTAAATTTGCTAAATGGCGATATTTGATAAATTTCGATAAACATGGTACATTTTTGGTAAAATTATGGTCAAATTTGGTAAATTTCGATAAAATTGGTAAATGTGTTAAATTTCGAAATATTTAATAAATTTTGGTAACTGTTAAATTTTGATAAATTTGGTATATTTAGTTAAATTTGGTACATGTCGATAAATTTCATGAATTTGGTAAAAATATTGATAACTTTATAATAAAAATAAATAGATTTCGATATATTAAAAATATTTTGATAAATTTGGTACATGTCGAAAAATTGGTTAAATTTCGATATATTTCGTTAGTGTCGATAATTTTCGATAAATTTGGTACGTATTGGTAAATTTGGTAAATTCAGATAAATTTGGAACATTTTAGTTAATTTGCTAAATTCAGATAAATTTTTATAAATAAGGTCAAATTTCTTTATATTTGATAAATATGGTACATTTTTCGATAAATATGGTAAATTTCGATAAATTTGCTCAATTTCGATAAATTTGGTAAATGTCGATAACATTGGTACATTGCGATCAATTTGGTAATTTTCGATAAATCTGTTAAATTTCGATAAATTTGATACATTTCTGTAACTCTGTTATATTTTGATAAATTAGATATATTTGGATATATATCGATAAACTCGATAAATTAAGCATTTGGATAAATAATAAATTGTGGAGATGTGAAAAATTTAAAAAATGTATTAAACGATACATTTTCTATAAAAAATTGTTCTTTTGGGAGGAGCCAATGAAAGTTATCTATAGAAAATTGTAACATTGATATCTTATAGAAAATGGTTCCACTGGAGTCACCAATGAACAAAATTTTATGGAAAATTTATCCACTTCAGAGACCAAAGCTCACAAATATCTATAGAAAATTGTTCCATAGGAGAGACCAATGGAAAAAATTCTATAGAAATTGTTCTATATGAGATACCAATAAAAAAAACCAGCATTTATATAGAAAATTGTACCATAGGTGACCCAATAGATAAATATTTGATTAGAATTTTTTTTTATTGGAGATACCAATGAAAAAATGATTGTTAGTACCAAAGTACCATTTGTTTCCTAGCGAGACTAATATGACAAATTATTCATAAAAAAATTTGCTCCTTTGGGGAACCATTGAAAAAATTTTCATAGAAAATCGTCTCCTTGAGGGACCACTCACAAAATTTTTTATAGAAAATTGTTTCCTAAAGGAGCCAAATTAAAAAATTTTTGGTGATATTTTTTAATTCTAAAAATGTTCGAATTTTTTTTAAAAGGTACTTAGGGCTGAATGAAAGTATTCTAAATATTTCTTATATATATTTTTGAAAAAATATTTAATGGTGTAAAAAAAAGTTAATCGCCTATTGATATTGTTTAATAAAAGTTTTCTCTTTGTATGAGTCACCAATCTTCCTTACGCTACACATAAATTAATTTAACACTTTGTTTAAAGGTTAGTTGATACTACCCACAGGTATGTATTTCTATAACGGATGTCTCTGCATTCATATCAGTGCAATTTTATGCTAATTTTTAACAAGAACCAAGAAGTATATCTTCGAAGTATACCTGAGAAAACGAACCTTTAGAAAAAAATCATTGAAATTTACATATTTCATGTTTACCCTGTGCCCTGCCCTGATATCCTTTAACTAAAACATGCGGAAACAACAAAGTGGCAGCAAAATGTCCTAAGTTCATTTTACGACATGAAAGCTTTTAATGAGTTTTGCGTTGCTTGTTTTTTTTTTGTTTGTTGTCAATATCTTTTAACTCTACTAATTCTCGTTTTGATAGTGGCGCATTTCCTCTTTGAAGGATAAACAAAAGGACTCTGTTGATATTGTAGAAAGAAAAAGAAAAAAACGAAACGAAACAACAAAAATGTATTAACTCTAGCAATATAAAAGTTGGCAAAAAAATATAGAGAATTTATAAAATGCGAAATTCAACTAAACAAACATTAACATAAACTATTTTATTTCTTTTTCCCACGAGTTGAGAGAGAGAGAAAGAGAGTGAGCGAAAGATACCAACCAACTTTTAAGATCCTTTTGCTTTCTGGCTGCATACAAGGAAGAAACACGCAAAACGAAAAAAAACTAAAGTGCTGCTACTTCGTTATCTTTTAATGCTGTTGTTGACAACTGAAAGCTGTACAATATTTCCTCCAAGGAGCTGTTAGCTGTGGGAATAAGAGGTAAGTGCTTAGTTTGTAGTTTATTTTTTTTTTATTATTAATTCCTTTAGATCTTAAGAGGGCAACTTGAGTGTATTTTTAAGCGATTTTCTTAAGATAGTAAAACGTTGTCATGTTAAGGCCTTAACTGAGGCGTAGCTGCAACATGATGGTGTTGCGGCTTCAAAACGTAAAGTTGTGAAAATATTTTGAAATGTCAAGGAGTTAAAAGCAAAATACAATACATTTATCGATTATAAAGAAATTTGTATAAGGATTATTTATTTGGATCAGAAAACAATTTTGTCACTGTATGTCCAACGTCAATGGTTAGTGTTTTATATAGCACAGCTTCAACAAACATATATTGGACACAAAATTAAATTGTCATTTGTTTATTACCACTAACTAATAATAATTCTTTCCATTACAATTCCATTCCTCTACACAAAACCAATTAGTGTCGAATTACTACCAGTTTTACCTTTAATATTCTACATTAACAGATAATTATTTTGTGGTAATTGGATTTGCTAATCATTAGCTAACCGTTAATAACAGAGACAGAGCTAAATTAAATGTTACGAAAAAAGAAATATTATTGTCAAATTACGTACTCACATTAGTTACTAATTTGTGTCTAATCACGCCAGCAGAAAATAAATACAAATTTGACAATGTTTTTTTTTATTTGTTAATTAACATTTTGTGGAATAAGGGAAAACCAATATTATACCATCTTATTATTTATTTAAAAATTACCCTTTTTTATAAATATTATTAAACCGGTTTTAAATGAAATCGAGGTATCGAAATGATCCAAAAAAAATTACATAAATTGGATAAAAACTGTTTGGATTACGACCTTTAAGAACATACTACAAAATCAGGTAATTTGTTCTTAATTCTTAACGTACTCTGTATTTACTAAGTTCGATGTTAGCCATTTCTAATAATAGACTCCTGTCGGACTCCTTAAAATAGCTATCAATCTCAGACTCCCCCTTTTCTTCACTGTTGGCAAATCTTTCAACACCGAACTTTCGTAAATGTGTTTAATTTGGCCAATTTCAATAAATTTGGCAAATTTCGATTCATTTTGCAAATTTCGAACAAATTTATAAATTTATTTGGTAATTTCTATATATTTAGTAAATTTCGACGAATTTGGTAAATTTCAAAAAATGTTGAAAATTTTGATAAATTTGGTAACTTCCGATACGTTTGTAAATTCCGTTAAATTTGATAAATTTTTAATAAATTTATTAAATTTTGGTATATGTAAGAAAATGTGGTCAATTTCGATAAATTTGGCATATTGATAATATTGGTCATTGTCGATCAAATTGGTAAATTGTGATGAACTTGTAAATATCGATAAATTTGCTAAATTTCGATCAATTAAATTAATTTCGATAAATTTATTGAATTTTGATATATTTATTTGGAATTCTTGTACATTTCGTTAAATCTAGTACATGTCGATAATTTTAGTAAATTTCAACAAATTTAGTAAATTTCGATAATTTTGTTAAATTTCGTTACATTTAATAAATTCCGATAAATTTATTCAGTTTCGGTATATGTTAAAGATGTGGTTAATTTCGATAAATTTGGCAACTTTCGATCAATTTGTTAATTATCGATAAGTTTTTAAAGTTCGATATATTTGGTAATTTCGATAAATTTAGTAAATTTTGATAAATATGGTAATTGAATAAATTCATATATATTAGATAAATTGCGTTAAAATGGATAAATTTAGATAAATTTGGTAAATCGATAAAATTTCGATAAAATTGATAACTTCCGATAATTTTTTTTAAATTTCTAGAAACCTGGGTTATTTCGATAATTTTTTTAATTTCAATATAGTTGGATATTTGGATATATTTAGTAAATTTCGATAAAAAAAACAATAATTACATAAATTAGATAAAAACTGTTTGTTTACGACCCAGAAAGAAAAACCCATCAAATTTTGGCAATTTGTTCTTAATTCTTCACATAATCCGTATTTACTTATTTCGATATTAGCCATTTCTAATATTAGAAAGAACTGTCTGATTCCTATCAATCTCAGACTCCACCTCTTCACTGTTGGGAAATCTTTCAACACTGAACTTTCGATAAATGTGTTAAATTTCGATGAATTTGGCAAATTTCGATAAATTTTATATATATATTTGGTATTTTCGATACATTTAGTAAATGTCGACAAATTTGGTGAATTTCGAATAATTTGGGCAATTTTGGTAAATTTGGTAAGTCGATAAATTTGTTAACTTTCGACGTGTGGTTCGATAAATTTAATAAATTCGGATAATTTTGGTAAATTTTGGTATATCTAAAAAAATGTGGTCAATTCGATAAATTTGGCATGTCGATACATTTGGTAAATTTCGATAAATTCTGCATATTTCGATAAATTTATTAAATTTCGTTATACGTAATAGATGTGGTCAATATCGAAAAATTTGGCATGTCTACAAATTTAGTAAATTTTGAAAATATATTTAATTTCGAAAAATTTATTAAATTTTGATATATATGTTAAATTCCGTTATATTTAGTATTTTTTGCTAAATTTGGTACATGTCGATAAATTTGTTAAATTTTTAATAAATTTGGTAAATTTCAATAAACTTGGTAGATTTCGATAAATTTATTAAATTTTTAATAAATTTTGTAATTTTCGTGTATGTATTTGGTTAATTTCGATATATTTAGTAAATTCTGAAAAATTTGGTACTTGTCGCAAAATTTGATGAATTTCGATTAATTTGGTACATTTCGATAAATTTGGTGAATTTGATAAAAATTGGTTTGTTTATTTGATTAAATTGGGTAAAAAACTGAGCATAAATCTGACATTACGATAAATTTATTAATCTTCGATGAATCTAACGAATGTCGATAAATTTCTAAAAATTTTGACAATTTTGATAAATTTGTTTAATTTCGATAAATTTGTTAAATTGAAATAAATATGGTAAATTTCGATAAATAGAAATAGAAAATTTTTACTTTTGTATAGAAAATTGTTTCCTTGGAAGGAGCCAATGACAAATTTTTTCTCTTTCAGAAAATTGTACCACTGGAGGCACCAATGGAATATAATCATATAGAAGATTTATCCATTTGAGAGAATAATAGAAAAAAACTTTTCTATAGAAAATTGTTCCGTAGTGATTGGAGAGACCAATGGACACAAATTGTTATAAAAATGGTTCGAGTGGTCATCAATCGACCATAAATGCTAAACATTTCAAAGAAGTCATCAAAATGTAAATTTTCAAATGAAATTTTTACTAATATTTCTTTTAATGCTCTCAATCGGGTAAAAACTGGCATTAAGCAAACAGAAGCTAAATAATAATAAAAATTAGCATTTTTTTATGCAGTTTAGCACTTTTTTCTAAGCATTTTGCTCTCTTTTAAATTGTTATATATGGTAACACTGTCATTCATTGGTGGTGAGTAGTATGTGCGAGAGAGATCATTGCGTTGTGACTTAGCCTACCACTAGTGTCAGTATGTGTATACATCTGCATTGAGGTTTCTGTTTGGTAAATGTCACAACGGTGATATAACCTTCGATAGCTCAGTTGGTAGAGCGGTGGACTGTAGATGAAATCAAATACATAGTAGAAATCCATAGGTCGCTGGTTCAAATCCGGCTCGAAGGATTTTTTTTATTTCCGAATTTTTAATTATATATTTTGATTTTTTTTTTAATGACGATGTTTTATAACTTAATCAATTTTTTATTTATAATATTTTTATGTTTAGTAATTGATCAGATATCAGAAATACATAATGTACTATCCAGATTATGTAGTCCGGCAGATGAAAGAAGTAAAGTTTTGTTAGGCCAATAATAGCTGGAGAGGTGATGTAACACAACACAAAAAATAAAAATAAAAATATTTGAAAACAATTTTGCTAATTTTTGTATTGGGAAAAATTTAAAGTAATAGAAATTAAAAAGAAAAAATTCGTTGAAAATTGGTTTAGTTTCTTCATTTTTTGAATTATTGTTTTTCGGAAAATAGGGTGGAGATTGAAAAACTCGAGGTATCGAAATGATCCAAAAAAAAACAAAAATTGGATAGAGACTGTTTAATTACGACCTAAAATGAGTATACTATAAATTCAGGCAATTTGTTCTTAATTCTTAGCCATTAGCCGATATAAGCCATTTCTAATAATTGAAAAAACTGTCCGACTCCTTAAAATAGCTATCAATCTCACACTCCACCTCTTCACTGTTGAAAAATCTTTTTTTTTTTTTATTTTATTGTATAGTTTCAATAACCGAGCCTATAGGGCCTTATATGGTTACAAATATCTACTCATATCTTTCAACAAATAACTTTCGATAAATATGTTAAATTTCGATTAGTTTGGTAAATTTAGATAAATTTGGTAAATTTCGATTAATTTATAAATTTCGAAAACTGGTGACTTTCGAAAAATGTAAATTTAGCAAGTCGATAAATTTGATAACTTTTGCGATACGTTTGTTAAGTTTAGATAAATATAATAAATTAAGTTTTGATAAATTTATTTGTAAAAATATGTGGTCAATAATAATTTTCGATCAAATTGGTAAATTTTGATAAACATGTAAATAATATTGATAAATTTGGTAAATTTCGATAAATTTAGTTAATTTTGATAAATTTATTGTATTTGTAAATTTTAACAAATGTGGTAAATTTCGATAAATATTTTAATTTTTCATACATTTATTAAATTCCGATAAATTTATAAAATTTCGGTATATGTAAAAGATGTGGTCAATTTCTATAAATTTCGTTACTTTCCACTAATTTGGTAATTTCCGATAAATTTTTTAAATTTCGATATATTTGGTCTTTTCTATTGTATTTAGTAAATTGCGAAAGAGTGGTCAGTTTCGATGAATTTGGTAACTTTTGATAAATTTCGATTAAATTGATAAATTTCGGTAAATTAAATAAATTCCGATATTTAGTAAATTTTGATAAAATTGGTAAATTTCAATTAATTTGGTAAAACGATAAACTTTCGATAAATGTCGAAAAATTTTATCAACTTGGTTAATTGGTTAAATTTGAATAATTACGTTAATTTATTAAATATTGATAAGTTTATTAAATTTCGATATATATGTTAAATTTCGTTATATATAATAAATTTTGCTAAATTTGGTATATGTCGATAAATTTGGTAAATTTCAATACAATTCGATAAGTGTGGAAAATTTTTATAAACGTGGTTAATTTTGAGTAATTTTGATTTAGTTGGTAATTTCATAAATTTGTTAAATTTCTAAAATGTGCTCAATTTCGATAAATTTGTTAAGTCGATAAACTTTGTAAATTTGGTTATATTTATCTAAAGTCAATAAATTAATTAAGATTCGATAAATTTATTAAATTTCGATAAATTTATTAAATTAACTAAATTTTGCTCTATTTGGTACATGTCGATAAATTTGGAACATTTTTATAAACTTGGTTAATTTCGATAAAATTTTAAATTTAGATATGGTTAGAAATTTTCATATATTTAGTAAATTTCGACACATTATTTAAATTTTTTATATCGATAAACATGGTAACTTTTGATAAAATTTATAAATAACTATAAACTTGGTAAATTTTGATAAATTTTAATAATTCCGATAAATTTTGTAAATTTCGATACATATTTTAAATATTGATAAGTTTATTTAATTTCGATATACATGTTGTCATATTCCGTTATATTTAGTAAATTTTGTACCGACATGTCGACAAATTTGGTAAATTTCAATACAATTCGATAAATTTGGGAAATTTAAAATTAAATTTCGATAAACTTATAAAATTTTGATATATTCAGTAAATTTAACTTAATTTGATACATGTCGATAAATTTGGAACATTTTTATAGACTTGGTTAATTTCGATAAATATGTTCGATAAAATTTAAATTTCGAAATGGTTGGAAATTTGGATATATTTAAAAAATTTCGATACATTTGGTAAATTTGGTAGAATTTGGTATATCAATAAACTTGGTAACATTCGATTAATTTTATAAATAACGATATATTTAGTAAATTTTTTAACAACATGTCGACAAATTTGGTAAATTACTATTCGATAAATTTGAAAAATTAAAAATTAAACTTCGATAAACTTGTAAAATTTTGATATATTCAGTAAATTTAGTTTAATTTGATACATGTCGATAAATTTGGAACATTTTTATAAACTTGGTTAATTTCGATAAATATGTTCGATAAAACTTAAATTTCGAAATGGTTGGAAATTTGCATATATTTAGTAAATTTCAATACATTAAGTTAATTCGTTGAATTTGGTATATCGATAAACTTGGTAACTTTCGATTAATTTTATAAATAATGATCAACTTGGTAAATTTTGATAAATTTGAATAATTCCGATAAATTTGGTAAATTTCTATACATATATTAAATATTGATAAGTTTATTAAATTTCGATATATTTAGTCAATTCCATTATATTTAGTAAATTTTTCTAAATATGGTATATGTCGATCAACTTGGTAAATTTCAATACTTTTCGATAAATTTAGACAATTTTTATAAACTTGGTTAATTTTGATAAATTTAGTAAATTTCGATAAATTTTTAAATTTTGATATATTTAGTAGATTTCGATAAATTTCGTAAAATACGCAAAATGTCGTCAATTTTCATAAATTTGTTAGATAAACTTGGTAAATTTCGATAAATGTTGTAAATTCCGATAATTTTCGATAAATTTCGATAAATTTCAGTAAATTTATTAAATTTCGATTAATGTAGTAAATTTCGAGTATATGTTAAATTATGTTACATTAAGTAAATTTTGCTAAATTTGGTACATGGCCGCGCCCCTTCTGGTATCTCCCATACAAATGTACCTTTCCGCCCACTTTAGAAATCGTGTACTAATATCAATACACCCAAAGCGATCATGTCCAAATTCTGTAATTAGTAAAGCAATAACAGGATAAAGTTTTTGGGAAAAAATTTAAGTCCAGAAATACCACGCCTTCTGGTACCTCCCATACAAATGTACCATTCCGCCCATTTTAGGAATAGAATAATAATATCAATAATTTATTCTGTACTTTCTTTAGCTATATCGGGATAAAGATTATGAGATAAAATTAAAAGTCACGATAAATGCCACGCCTTGTGGTACGTCCCATACTAATTTACCCTTCCGGTTACTTTAGGAATCTAGTAATAATACATACTTAAAATTTTAACATTTTTACTGATGCTGAGGGTATATGTGAGACGGGTTTACCCAACTGAAATTTTGCTACTTGTTTTATTTTATTTTAAATTTATATTTTTAGTTTTTTTTTTTTTACTTTAACATTTTTCATTTTACGTTATTTTGTCATGTTCTACTCTATTTTGATCCCCCTATCTACCTTTTCCCTGGATAATTTTTTCCTACATTGTGTACAATCACATAAATCTTTAGCTACCCACAAATCTTTGGCTGTCGTTAAATAACAGTAGCAATTAAATTCAAATTATGTCCTATGGGATGTAAACCCTAACACACACACAACTTTCCCAGATTTGTATGATAAGCAATAAAATTTATCGCCACAACCTTTTGTAATAATTGACCACCACTGAAATCGACAAAGGAAATCAACGATGTCGATGTAATTCTCTTACCAACTTATTTAATTTCCATGGTAATCGATTGGCTCTAATCTTTTCCATTAAAGCTCCCCCCGCCGCCCAACTCCTAGAATTGAAACTAATTGCCGGCCAAAGTCCTTGGGAATCAATTAAACTAAAAAGCATTTGCAGTTAATCATTATTCATGAGTAAAATATCCTGAGCGACCGACCGTATAATCATAAGGAAATTGTTGGAAATTTTTGATATCTCTGTCCAAAAACTGTAGTTGCTGGTAGTGGTTGATGAAAGGCTAACTGGTTGGTTGTAGCTAATGCTGTTGTTGTTGTTGTTTGGCTCGATGACATGTTGCTTGTCGCCCTGATGTTAAAAGGGAATGACATATGTTACCGGTGACACATGTCCTTATTTTCAGTTGCAGGCCATGTTTACTTGTCCCCCCCAGCCCTACTTCAAAATACAAAACAGAAATGACGCCTGACGCGCCAAACTGCCTTGGTAGCCTGGTGGTAGCCAACAGGCTCACAGCTCACAGGACAAAGTTTCTTTGTCAATGTGTATTTTGACTTTTGGCTAACAAAACAACAAAGCGCTTAAAGGAGAGCTCAGCAGACCTAAGGCTAGTGGTTTGTTTGACGTTACGGTTCATAGGCATTAGCCACCTCTCTCACTCTCATACTCTCTCTTTACTTTACTTTACTCTCTGTGTGTCATTGCGGTGGTTTTCACAAATTTTAACCGCACCACAAAACTTTCACATATGTCGACTATGTGTGTGTGCGTGTGTGTGCTGGTGTGTGCAGGGACGAAGGAACACGGACATTTGCATAAATTACGTATAACAATAACAGAAATCAGGAGTAAGGAGAAAGGCCGCCACAACATTTACATAGAGTATTACTGGGGTATTTGTTGCGTGCTGCCACGAAGGACCTGCCATCAACACAGAGGGCTGACGAACTAAAAACAACGGTCGGTCGGCCAATGACTTGGTCGGGGGCATTGTCTCTGGCCATTTGTCAGCTATATAGACCTGCTACTGTGTGTGTGTGTGTGTGTACTTGGTAAATATTTAAACTAAAAGTGTTGATAACATCGTTTAGAAATGATTATAAATGTACACAAAACAAGTGTAACTGTAACGATGGTCAGATGACATAGGTATCGTAGTCGACTGCAATCAAACACTATAAGAACTTTAGTTTGCAGCAGTGTCACATGAATTCGGGACTCAATTCTGAGAACTTCACGTGAAAGTAGTCCCAAAAAGAAGAACTTCTGCATCATTCGTTTTGTCAAGTTACATGCCTTAATAATTTAATATCGATTTGAAGTTAGTAAGTATCGTATAGGGGAATTTGTCACGTTTTAAGCTCTTTTGTTATATTGTTATATGGTGGCGTATGATTATTTCTGTATTATGTTCTTACTATGTTCCTTCATTTGTAACGCCGATAAGGAGGCGTGGTAGCTATGACAATATGAATTCTGAATTACCAAAACCCCGAATTAACAATATATTTCCGAATTGCAAACCCGAATCATCAATATGACCCAGTATTGCTGATATAAACCCGAATCAACCATACCCTTCTGAATTGTTGACATTAATCCGAACTACCGACAAACCCGAGTCATCAATCATCCATCACTTGCTGATATTAACCTGAAACCCCAACAAAACCCGAATCACCAAGCTGACCACATACTGCTGATATTAGTGGTAACGACCGACTTACCCGAATCATCAGTACGCTGCCGAGTTGCTGGTACGAGATTGAATTATCGAAATTATCCGAATTACCATATTCCTGAATACCGAAACGTTCCTGACCTATGTGACCTCTACAGTTTTGGGAGTATAGTATAAAGTCATCAAATTGACCGTAGAGTACCGATTATCTTAAATCGACCCTAGTCCCGTAACTTGACATTGCAGTCATAGGCCACATCAATACTCGCCGAGCGTATACTAAAAGTTCTCGATCATCTAAAATCGGCCTGGGTACAAATTAGTGACAACATCACTATCACTAAATCCGAATCCTAATTATTTTTGTATCTAAATACTTTATCCAGTAGATTATAAATTTTAATTACACCATCAATTCAATTTTGCGGGTCCTTATGGCGACTCTGGCAACGTCTGGACTTACCACAGCCGACGAAAAAACTACGTTACAAACTACTTACACCTCCCATACCACCTCCCTCTTTTTGGTTGTGACCGTCTGTCCTTGCGATTACAGTCCTAGTTTAAGAGCTATCGATCTGAAATTTCGTATACAAACTTCTATCCTCTAAGCGAAGGTTAAGTTCTAAGATGAGCAAAATCGAACAAGAACTACTCCCACCTAAACCCTTTGGGAGTTTTACTATACGGTAGTACCTTCACCCTGACTAGAAATTTCAAACTCCCAGATCCCTAATATTGAAACGATGTACGTATGATTAATATAAATTTCGCATAAAATTATTATTACTCATCATATGAACAACTGTACCATATGCAAACTCGCTACATATTTTTGTACAGTACAGTACTTGAGTCAGTGTCGTCATTCAATATCAACAGCAATGACTAGTTTTGTGCCCATTACAGATATATGGTCAGAAATTTGGGGTAATTGGACAAAATTTACAACAAAAAAAGCGATAAATTACACATTTTCGAAGATTTCATTGGATGACAAAATTTTATCATTCAGACGTGCTGCTCAATTGTGTACCTTTACACAATGATTTGGCAACAGTAATTGAAAAATATACAATAGTTTAGATAGGTGTTCAGCCATTTGGCATGGCTTTTGTTATTTTTATTAGCAAATTTATTCAAAATATTAATTAAAGTAAATTTTCCCTTAAATTTCTATCGACCCTCCTTTGAAATGAATTATTTAATTTAATGTCAAATATTTCCTTAAAGTCCTGTCAATTGTTCTTCTACTTTTCCTTTGTATTCATTCGTCCAGCTTGGGAAATTTTATTGTTGTAATTTTAAGCCATACTTTATAATAAAAAACACTCTTGAATTATAAATCGAACCAACCGGTCTTATACTTTTTTCGTGCGATTTTTTATATTTTAAAACAGCCCCATTTTGTTGGTTTCAACTTTAAGTAAAAAGTTTGAGACAGCCGTAAAAAGCATTACGGAAATACATTTTGGCGCCCGAGCAGGGACTGTTTTAATAATTAAATTAATTCGCGTATACTAAGCCGTATTCGAACAAGAGTTCTTAGTAAAACAACACACAAGAATAAAATTATTAGTAAAATAATTTATTCAAAAACAATTAAACATAAATTAATAGTAAATCAATAATACAACAAAAAAGGACAAAGTTGTTAGTAAAACACACAAACCAAAACTTGTTAGTCAAACAAATAACATACTACAAAAGGACAATAAACGCGTAACATAATTAAACAAAAACTTTAAATAACCAAACGGAACACTCATCCACAATTGTTGTCAATAACCTGATCCTGATTGCTGCCGAAATAAAATTAATCAACATTTCATCACCCCCTGCAAATTTTCACGGACTGTTGAAAGGAAAGTGGATACAAACTGCAACAAAAACAACCAGGTATCAAAGAGCCAATAACTCTGTGCAAGAATTTGTATTTTGAAACAAATTTCATAATTAAAATAATAATTAACACTGCACATAGAGTTATTCGCACTTTCTCCTTTGATATTATTTTCTTTTTATCGCCCTGTTAAGTGAAACAAGATAAAGTGCCTTTTCCGAAATATATTTATTAAATTTGTCGCGGAAATTTACAATTATTTCACATATCCGACACTTAAACACTATTTCGCGCACTGTATTTTCGCCAATTCCTTGCTCTCCAATCCGTGACGTCACTTCTTTCAACCCTGAAATAATAAAAAAGAGAGAATTTTGCAATTTAATCAAAATTTCTTTTTACTTACCTTTTTTATTTCCATTGCTGCGTGTTGTTGTGTTTTATTTACATAGTGCTGTGACATCTGATTAAAGTGATCGCATACTGGTTATTTTTGGAAATACCCGATTCTTTTGACATACCAATAATTACGACTGGCAACGCCGTGTCAGTGACGATCACTTTAAACAGCCAACCACAACCTAAAGGCACGTTCACACCACGCACATTATCGGTGAATCGATCGTCAAATAATTATCGAAACATCCTTTAATCGATTTTTGATTAATTTAATAAAACTAATATATATATCCATCACAGAAAATTAATTCTGTAGATTTAAAAACATTTTTCATAAATAATCTGAAAAGATTCAACTAATTTATTTCGACTAATTTATTTTAACTCGAAAAATAGTCAAATTTAAAATGCCCAGTGGACGCAGAAATCGTTCACCACTCCAAAGTTCTAACACTTTAGGTACTTTGAGGCAACAGAAATCTACTGTTGTGGCCAACATCACTCGTATTCAACGGTCAATAAAAGAAAAAACGATTTCGATAAATCCAATAGAAGTTGAATGTCGCCTCGATATTCTTAATTCATATATAGAACAGGCAATGGTTTATCAGTCAGAAATCGATATTCGTGATCCTTCAAATGAGGATAGAGCTGAGTTAGAGGACTTATGCGTTTCAACGAAAAGTCTACTTCTTGCCAAGTTAGGCAATAATCGGAGATCGAGTTTTGGCAGCTCGACCATATCCTATCCAGCTCACCAGAGTAGGCTTCCGAGTATGAAGCTGCCCACATTCAGTGGCAAATACTCCGAATACAAAAATTTTATAAGCCTTTTCAAAAATTTAGTGGACGACGATCCCACATTGACCGACATTGAAAAATTTAATCATTTGATTTCATGTCTCTCAGATGAAGCTCTTGGTACGGTAAAGGCTTACCAGATGACAGAGCAAAATTATGCCAAGGCGTTGGCTAGCTTGAAAAGAGTTTACGATAATCCATGTTTGATATTCTTTGATAATATCACAAAACTCTTCGAGCTTCCAGAGATGACTCAACCGTCGTCATCCGCCTTGAGGAGCATGATAGATACTGTGTCAGCAATTTATGGCTCCCTTTTGTCAATTGGTGACGATAAAAATATAACAAATGCGATGATAATTCATCTTGTTATGTCAAAAGTTGATCCAGTCACTCGTTCTAAATGGGATGAACAACTTGATTATGAAAAGTTGCCCTTATGGAGTGACTGTGAAACTGCCTTAAATAAAAGGTACCAGCACATTTCAGCTGAAGAGGCTTCTGGTGCAAGATCTAGATCCAAAGCAAGTTCAAACAGGAGATCTGACAATAATTCAAAAAAGAATGTCAATTCATTCACTTGTCAGACGGACTCGCAGCAGGGGTTATCAACCAAATGCATTTTCTGCCGATCAGAGGAACATTATGTTTCTGCATGCCCTTCATTCGCTGCCATTCCTGTACAGCAAAGATTTGACTATGTCAAAGGCGTACCAGCTTGCATAAATTGCCTAAGAAAGGGACACACAGTATCAAAATGTAAAGCTACCAAATGTAGAGTTTGCAATCGCTCACATCATTCTTTGTTGCACATGTATACAACACAACATGAAATTACCGATAATGCATCGAGTTCTGATCCAGATCAGCCCTCAACTACAAGGGCTTATGTCAACCATTCGTCGTCCAGTGAGGATGGCGTAATTTTGGCTACAGCATTAGTCCAAATTCGAGATAGATCTGGCCAATATGTTTATGCTAGAACACTATTGGACTCCGGTTCACAAATTAATTTTATAACCGAGGAACTGTCACAGCGATTGCAACTGCAAAAACAAGAAAGAAATCTCAGTTTAATAGGCATTGGAAAATCTAATTCTTCTGCGAAGTTTAAACTTCAAGCAACTGTGAGATCTCGAATGAATGCCCACGAATTTTCGTCGGACTTTTGGGTTCTTCGATCGATCTCCAGATATCAGCCAGATACTGTCATTGCGACTAAAGACTGGAATATTCCAAATAACATTGAATTAGCTGATCCGTACTTCTACAAGCCACAGAAGATTGATATGTTGATCGGCGCTGAGATGTTCTTCGAGCTTTTATGTGTTGGCCAAATTAAAAGAAATCCCGGTCTTCCCCTATTACAGAAAACTTTGCTTGGCTGGATTGTTTCCGGAAAGTACAATCAGTCAAATGGCGACGAATCAAAATCTTGCCACCTGAATTCGATATCAGGAGAAAATAATAATTTTTTGGACACAATAGTTCCAAATTCTTGGGAATTGGACGAAATCCCAAAGGAGGCAAATGTTGCTTCTATACAACGGGAAGACTGCGAGGAAACATTTTGCAAATCAATTCAGATATTGCAAAACGGCAAATTCAAAGTGGCTTGTCCTTTAAAAGCAGACCCAAAGGTACTGGGTCTCTCTTTTGACACCGCAAGTTTATCAAATGTGTCTCTTTTGCGTACGTTGTCAAAAGATTTATTTATTAAAGAGATGTACAGCAACTTCATGCAAAAGTACATTAGCTTAGGCCACATGTCCATTGAGGATAATATGATTGAAAAATCTTCACGTTATTATGTACCACGACGATGTAATTTAACATCAGTAACTATACTTACTCATAGTAACGTAATGGCTTACAGTAACAAAATATGCCATCAAGTTTTAATTGATGAGGCCAATAAAATTACTGTAATGTCTTATAATTTGAGACAAAATTATTCCGAAGTAACGGAAAAAGCAGCTGATGTAAACCTTGCCATAAGTGTTGCAAGTGATCATGCCTACTACGAGTATGATACATTGGAAAATGTTGATTTATTGGATGAGCAAATGGCGTTAGCAAAACAAAAATCTATTGATATTCTCGCTCTGGATGAAGAACCACATTCTATTGTAGAATTGACAAATCAGCAATACTCATATCGGAATTCATTATATTTTATTTCATTTCTTAATGAGTGTCGATCAATTCCCACAGCGAAGGACATGAAATTATCGTCTCTTCAAATTTGCATTATTTTACAGCAAATTGATTATCGCCAATATTATTTATTAATCCACAGGGTAGGCGGCAAATTTTCCAATCCACCACTTCCTATGTTAATGCCGAATAGTAAATTCGCGATAACTAGCCGGCATAAAAAGCATTTGATGAACATTCATAAATTTAGAAGTTCGGTACTCACTCCTTTGTCTCACCAAATTTGGATGGTAATTGCAAAAGAAGAATGCAGCCACGCTAATCTTAAAATGAAAGGAATGGTTATGGGAAATTTATTCGCTTATAGGGTGAGGGCTCTACTACCAATTATTACAATTGGCAAACACTTTTGTAGTCCAGTGAATCTAACACTGAGGAGCTGTTGTCGACCACCCAAAGAAATGTTCTTCTCGGCCTTTGTTTGTTTCAATTTCAAGGTCATATATCATAAATTGATGCGAAACTTAGCTCCCAACATCTTTTATATATTTTCTAAAAGGTTCGTTGGCTGGAGATGGCTTGAGAGTGCGGTGGCATGCAAAATATGTACACAAGGTGATGTCCCTGGTAGAAGGCAAACTTTCGTGCCTCCGATGGATGACTGGATAGATGAAATGCTTAGAAGACTGATGGCTTTGATGAAAACTGTTTCCAATGCGATGGGTGATGATAACTTTATTGAAGACCTGCGGTCCTTCAATGGGGCCGGAATGTTCAGCCATTTGGCATGGCTTTTGTTATTTTTATTAGCAAATTTATTCAAAATATTAATTAAAGTAAATTTTCCCTTAAATTTCTATCGACCCTCCTTTGAAATGAATTATTTAATTTAATGTCAAATATTTCCTTAAAGTCCTGTCAATTGTTCTTCTACTTTTCCTTTGTATTCATTCGTCCAGCTTGGGAAATTTTATTGTTGTAATTTTAAGCCATACTTTATAATAAAAAACACTCTTGAATTATAAATCGAACCAACCGGTCTTATACTTTTTTCGTGCGATTTTTTATATTTTAAAACAGCCCCATTTTGTTGGTTTCAACTTTAAGTAAAAAGTTTGAGACAGCCGTAAAAAGCATTACGGAAATACAATAGGCGCCGCCAAAACAACATGACTGTCACAGGCTACCAACATCGACCCACACCAGTTGCAAACCCGTTATAATTCAAATAAATTTTAACCAAAATTATTTTTTTTTTTTTAAAGTTTGGTAAAATTATAAGGACATTTAACATAATTTCAACCTCAATTACTAAAATTTTTAAATTATTCCCAGTGAGTGCTTTGTTTACTATTACAGTATACAACACTATTCCCTCTCTAACCAGCCACCCACACCCACACTCCAACTTATCAAACTTTTTAGTTTTTATTTATAAAATTTATACGAAATTAACAAACTCTGTTGTGTTGTGTGCTAAAAGTTTCTCATAAAAAGCAAATTAGTAGATGAGTCAGAAGGATCTAACAAACTTTTGTCCAAACAAGCAGAAATTTTTTGCTTCATGAACTTTTGCTCCATGCAAACAAATACGCTTTGCTGTGTAAATGGATAAAAAAAAATACCCAAAAATAAAAAGCTATGGAAATTATTCGATACTCCAACAACAACAAGCTAAAGTGCATTTTTAACTATCTACTACTACTACTACTACTAGTTCAAAGTTAGCAAAATTATTTCGATAAGACAAACGAATTATCGCAAACCATGAACATCGAATTCCAATCGGTATTTGTCACTTGGCTCAATTTTAGAATTGTCGCTCTGACAATACTTAGCCAGTGACGATGTCCTTTTTATGCTTTTATCTGTCTTTCGATGGCCTCGCCTTCTTGTTACTTCCATGGTTGAATGACATCCTCGGCATCGTCGACTACTTTGACAACATAAAGGCAAAGTGCTTCTTTAAGTTCTTCTTTAGCATTATTAAGCGGTCAGAGAACTTTCAATGCAATGATTATGCAGCAATCAGATTGCTGAGAGTGAAATTGTCATTGACTTAATATTCCTTTGAATGGTGCTACTTTTTGTGCAACTGCTGCGTTCAATTTGGTCTCCATTCAGATTTTATTGCCTTTCGTTTGTTCTCTTGGAATTTCTGTTATGTTAGGGATAGGTCAAGAAGGAAATTATTTTCTATTGTTTGGCTGTGTGTGGGTGGGTGAGTGCGAGAGAATTGTTTGATTGTACAAAGATATAAAGAAACATTTATGGTGTGGAAAAGTTAAGTTGTCTAAGGATAAATGAAGGTTGGGCGTTGAGTTCGAAGCAACAGCAATTTTGGGTGCTAAGTGGCTTAATAAAGGACTTTGCTTAATTTCGCTTCAATAGAGCTTAGATCAGATCAGCACTGCTGCTCAAATAAAACAAAATAAAAAACCTTAAATAACATTATACTATTAAATAAAAATACAATTTTAATACATATAAATTTAAAATAAAAAAAAAAAATTAAAAAATAAGAATAATAAAAAAAAAATTTTAAAAAAAATAATAAAAATTAAAAAAAAAACATAATAAAAATTTTAGTAAAATTCAAATTACAAAAAAATAATAAAGTGAATATACAAATTTTAATAATATTCACATTAAAAAAATAATAAAAATTTTAATAAAATACAAATTAAATAAATATATATTAAATAAAAAATAAAAAAAAATGAATAAAAAGCAATGAATCCAATCAAAATAAAAAAAATTAACACAAAATAACAAAAAATATAAAATTAAACAAACAAAAACTTCAAAATAAAAAAGTAAAAAAATGGAAAAAAATAACAAAAAACAGCATAGCATAGTAAAAAATAAAAAAAAAATATAAATTAAAAAAGTAACAATAATAAATAGAAGATAATAATAAAAATTAACAACAACGTAAATAAATATTAATTAAAAATAAATATTAAATAAAAAAGGAAGATTATAAAAATAAAAAAAATGAGAACAATACAAATTACAAAAAAAAAAAATAAAAAAAAAATATATGATGATATTATTGAAAAAAAAATATTAGAATTATAAAAATAAAAACAAAGTTAGAAAAATAATAAAAAGTAAAACAAATAAACAAACACGTTAGCATAATAAAAACTACAAAATAAAATAAAAAAAAAAACAAAAATTTTCATACAAACTAAAAAGAAAATCACATCAAAATAAAGCAAAAAATAAATAGAAAGTTTAAAAAAAGATTAACTCCAAAGTAAATAAATATAAAAATAAAAAAGAATATTATAGAAATAAAAAATTGAGAATAGTAAAATTAACAAGAAAACCTAAAAAAACAAATCATTTAAAAAAAATTCAACAAATATATATATTTTTAAAATAAAAAAATTACAAAAAAGAAAAATTAAAGGAAACTGAAAAAAATATTTTAATAATATAAAGTAAAAAACATCAAATCTTTATTAATAAAAACATTAGTACGAATTCAAAAAAAAATAGTAAAAAAAAATCAAATCAAAATTAACATTTGCACAATCAAAATTAAAAAATAAAATCAACTTAAAAAAACTAAAATTAAAATAAGGCAAAATAAATAGAAAATAATAACAAAAATTTTAATGAAATACGAGTTAAATAAATAAAAATTTAAATTAAAAACAAAAATATAAAATTACAAAAGTAATGGAACACTAAAGATTAAAAGAAAATTAAATAATAAAAAAATCAAATCACAATTTAGAAAAATAATTTGCATAATAAAAATTAAAAAATACAATCAGAATTAAACATTTTTTATTGAAAATTAAGAAAAAAAATCAATCAATATTAAAATAGAACAAAATAAATAGAAATTAATAATAAATATTTTAATAAAAAACAAATTAAATAAATATAAATTGAACAAAAAAAACAAATGAAGAATCAAAAGAAACATAAAAAATAAGAAAAATTCAAAAAAAATCAAATCTAAATTAAAAAAAATTCCAAGAATTCAAAAAAATATAAAAAGTAAAAAAAAAATAAATCAAAATTAACAAAAAAATATTTGCAATATAAAAATTAATAAATAAAATTAAAATTTAAAAAATATATAAAAGAAAATTAAAAAAATAATAAAAAAATCAAATCACAATTAAGAAAAACAATTTGCATAATAAAAATTAAAAAATACAATCAGAATTAAAATTTTTTATTGAAAATTAAAAAAAAATCTATCAAAATTAAAAAAATAACATCAAAATTAAAATGGAACAAAATAAATAGAAATTAATAATAAATATTTTGATAAAAAACAAATTAAATAAATATAAATTAAAAAAAAAACAAATGAGAAAAATTAAAAGAAATATAAAAAAACAAGAACTAAAAAAATAATGAAAAGTTAAAAAAATCAAATCTAAATTAAAAAAAATTCCAAGAATTCAAAAAAATATAAAAAGTAAAAAAAAATTAAATCAAAATTAGCAAAAAAATATTTGCAATATAAAAATTAATAAATAAAATTAAAATTTAAAAAATATATAATTCACATTAAAAAAAAAATAAATAAGGCAAAATAAGTAGTAAATAATAATATTTTAATGAAATACAAATAAAATAAATATAAATTAAAAACAAAAGCAAAAAAATAAAATTACAAAAAAATTTGAATAATAAAAATAAAATTTAAAAGAAAATGTAAAAAATAACAAAAAGTAAAAAATCAAATCACAATTAACAGAACAAAATCTGCATAATAAATATGGAAAAAAAATCAGAACAAAATATTATTCAACATTAAAAAAAAATTAAATCAAAATTGAAATAAAACAAAATAAATAGAAAATAATAGTAAATATTTTAAATAAATATTAAATATGCAAATTAAATAAATATATATTAAAAATTAAAAAGCAAATGAGAATAATAAAAAAAGAAAACTTAAAAGAAACTTACAAAAATAAGAATTTAAAAAATAATAAAAAGTAAAAAAAAACAAATCTAAATTAACAAAAAAATTAATAAGAATTCAAAAAATAATAAAAAGGAAAAAAAATTAAACAAAAAAAAATTTGCATAAAAAAAATGAAATCGAAATAAATAGAAAATAATAAAAAAAATTAATTAAATACATTTAAATTAAAAAAAAAAAATAAATAAATAAAAAATAATAATAAAAATTAACTCCAAAATAAATAAATATAAATTAAAAAAGAAATATCGAAATAAAACAATTTAAAACATAAACATAAAATAAAAATGAACAAAAAAAAAAAAAATTAAACATAAAAATAAAATCAAATTAATGAAACAAGAAAAAAAAACAAAATAAAATAAAAATAAACTCCTTCGAGAAAAAATGAGAACAATAAAAATTAAAAAAAAAAATCAATTCAAAATTAACAAAAAAAAATTGCATAATAAGAATTATAAAATAAAATAATAAAATAGACATTAAATAAATAAAATTAACATTGGAAAAAATCAACTAAATTAAAAATAATAACAAAAATTAACTCCAAAGTAAAAAAATTTAAAAAAAAAAAAATAAAAATTAAAATTAAAAAAAAAAAAAAAAAAAAAAAATAAGATCAAAATTAAAAAAATATAACGTTAAAATTAATAAAAAAAAACAAATTAAAAAAAACATGGGATCTAAATTACAAATAAATCAGTACAGAAATTTCAGTCAGGTGAACTAACTGAAAAAATATCGTCACACTATTCATGATATTATGATCTGATATAATTCGCCAACAAACGCCAACAATTGAATATCTCTGGGCATATGGCTATATTGTATGGGACAACCGAATGCGTCTTTCACGGTACCAAATTATTGGAAAAATATTCGGGATATTGGCTTATTTGTATAGGAGGTACCAGCAGGGGCAGCTCAACGTGTCCGATTTTTATTTGTAAGTCAACGTTCAATTA
Source organism: Muscina levida (assembly GCA_964034835.1). Taxonomy (NCBI): domain Eukaryota; kingdom Metazoa; phylum Arthropoda; class Insecta; order Diptera; family Muscidae; genus Muscina; species Muscina levida. The sequence goes on from OZ035882.1 coordinate 62,971,126, forward strand.
AAATGTACCTTGTGAAAAATGTGTCTAAATTCAGTATACTTACATAGAGAACTATGGCAGTAATTTTGGTTATTTGTATAGAATGTATCGAAGGATTGTCTGAAGTTTGGCCTTCTATTACAAGAAAAATTAACTGACTGAAATTTAAATGTCCTCCAGTAAAATATGGCAGCATTCAGTGTTCCTTACAAAAAAAGGTGCATTTGGACATATGTAGGGAATGTATCAGAACGGTAGTGTCAAAGATTTCGATTTTTGAGGGATTGTATGTTATTACCAGGGCAACCGGAAATATGCCCTAAAAATCGTGTTTTATGCGCATAAAATATGACCTGACAAATGGGAAAATATGACCTAAAGATCAACAAAAACATGCTCTAAAAAATTAGTCACACAATATTTTTCATATGAATTAGAAATATTTTTATTTAAAATAAAAAAATACAGCTTAAAAATCAAAAATAAAACAATATTATTTTAAATTCAGACTTAGTACTTTTAGTAAATTTAAATACACAAATGTTGAGTAAGTAAAATAAAATAGAAATAAATATTTAAGTGTTTTTATTTAAGGAACAATTAAAAAATATCACATGAAGTTATTTAATATTAAAGTAACAAAAATCTTAAACCATGTATTATTTGAGATTGTTGTTGCAATAAACTACAAAATATTGAGACAAATTATTGAACAAAAAATTTGTCTATTACAACGTAAAATGTTTTTATACATTGAGAATGATCTTTCGACATCCACAGATGTAATTGAAGCAAATTTAAGGGACAGTATTTCCTTTACTTCGTATTTTGATGTTAATGTTGGCGCAGTTCCACACAATTTTTAGAAATACTTTTCACTTCTTCCAAGCCAACGTTTTTGGATATAATTTGATTCAATTTTTTTCGGAATCCGATAAATTACACTATGACACAATTTTATGGTCATTGTCTAGGGGGTGAACCAAACCAATGACATACGATAGCATTTGACCTCAGTAACAAAACCCTTAACTCCATTTTGCTCCACTACGTCACAAATTTTGTTTTTTCAGTGGTTTGAAGTTTGATTTTTTTAATCAAAGTTAAAATTCATCTGTAAAAATACGTTTAGGGTATTTCATGTCTTCGGAGACCTATATAAAAACAATATGGGGAATATTTTCTCGGAACATTTTAACCCTCTAGCTCCCACCCGTATGGTCATATTTGACCCAATTTTGAAAAACTGTTTAAAAGACAACTTTGGACGGAGGTCAAGGATTAGAATTTTCGATAGAAATATTCTCCGGAAAATTTCACTAAGAGTCACCGAAGACAAATAACCTCCATGAGCCAAAGGTTTCAAAAAAAATCAAAATGAAATGTTAATGAAATGTTAAATAGTCTATTTTTGAGCAACGCACATTTTCGAGAGTGAACCAAATCAATATCATAGTTCACTCTCGAAAAAGTGCGTTACACTGTTTGCCTCTTTTTTATGTTTTGTTTACTAATTGAATAAGAAAGACACTTGTTTTTACGAACAAAAAAAATAATGTCAAAAACATAAAATATGCTTAAAAGGGATATTTTTGAAAAAATATGGACTAAAAAATTTAAATTATGCTTTAAAAAAGGAGGTTTTTTTAAAATTATGCTCCTAAAACTAAAATTTGCCGAAATATGACGTTATGGGTAAAATATGCCAAAATATGCTCTAACAAACAGTTCTCAAAACACTTGTATGACCATGAAACATGTAAATACATTACCCATTTCTTAATATCTCGTTGTAAAAAAAACATGCTGTAGCATATTTCCGGTTGCCCTGGTTATTACAAAGTTATTAAACTGACAAAATTTAAAAGTCCTCCAACTGTCGGTTTGAAAGTTATTGAACAAATATTAGTTTTCCAAAAATAGGTCATTTTGCATGGGATGTACCAAAAAGGGGTCGGTCAATATAGGCCATATTTAATCCTGAGTCAAATTCTCCTAAGCAGAATATGTCCAAATTCAGTCTACCTATAAAAATATATGTATGTATTTGTATGGGAGGTAGCATAAGGAATGTGGCAAAGGTTTCGGTTTTCTTAGGGTTTGTCTACTATTGCAAGATTATGAAACTGACGAAATTTAAATATCCTTCAGTTGTCTGTTTTTTAAGTTATTAAAGAAAAAATTATTATCCAAAAATAGGTCATTTAGTATGGGAGGTAATAGAAGGGATAGGGCTATTTTTATGGAAAATACTAATTCTGGTAAATTTTTATAAAGATCAGTTAAAGTTTACACTAGTTATCTTGCCCAGCAGGCATTCAGCCAGCCAGACAGAAGAACTCACGAATCATTCTTCTTTAAAAGTCCGTGAATCGAATTTGTTCTTTTAAAAAACTTGGTGTCTAAAACGTCTTCTTTTCAGCGTTACACTTTTTCTCGTTTTAAATGATATATAATCCCTAAGGATGATGATATAAAAATAAAATTAAAATTATAGTAAAGCAAATAAATAAATAAAAAGAATAGAAAATAATATAAAAAAGTTAACTCCTTCGAGCCGGATTTGAACCAGCGACCTATGGATTTCCACTACACATATTTGCCAAGCAAATCACATCTACAGTCCACCGCTCTACCAACTGAGCTATCGAAGGTTATTGCTGCGCTCTGCCAAATGCCTCACATGACTAAGAACCTATGTCGGCAACAGACAAAAGAATCAAAACGAATGAAAGTTAACAACGAAAAGTGATCAAACAATTGGTACACAACAACTATGTACACAAAATACCGATGACACACCGGCGGCAGATACGAACAAACGCAGCAAAGTAACTATTGAAGTGCGCGAATAAATGAATGCACGACGGCAACGACGACGAAGGCAAATAGGTCGTCATCGCTAAAATGAATAATAACAGCATTAGATAACTCTGGGTAAGGTCAGTGAGGAGAAAGCAGTGACGCTTGTAGTGTGTGTGTGAGTCTGTTAAGTTAGGGATGGGAAGTGGGATACTATGGTACGTGTTCTACAGTACAAAGTACTGGTACTTTAAATCTATATATATAAAAATGGTGGCAAAAATGTATAGTAATTCATCAATTGAGAACGGATGGACCGATTTTGCTGAATTTTTTTTTCAGTTGTTCGTAATTGCCAGGAGAAGGTTTATGTGAAAGAAAATTTTGGGAAAATGCTCCGGAAAAGTCCGGAAATTGGAAAAAATCGAAAATTGCTTTTTTGTATGGAATTTTGTTTGCAATTGTTACGAATGGCTAATCGAATGGAAAAAAAGAAAAATTTTGTTGGAAAATTCGGAAATTTCCGGAAATTTTTTAAAAATTTTACATTTTTTTAACGAAATTTTGCGTATGATTTGATAATTTTGGACGATGTAACAGTGTAAAATTTCGGATAATTATTCCAAAATGGCTTTCCGAATGGAAAAAAAGAAAAATTCTCGGTGGAAAACTCAGAAAATTCAGGAAAAACTCGAAAAAATTTGATATTTTCGGAAACAATTTACACAGCAAATTGAATTTTTGTATTACATTTTGTGTGCAATTGTTCCGTTGTGGCTTTTCGGTTGGAAAAAATAGAAAATTTTGGTCGGGAAATTATGGAAAAATTCCAAAAATTTAAATTTTTTTCGACGAAATTTTTAATTTTATTTTATGTTTTGATAATTTTGAATGATGTTAATATGAAAAATTTCGGATAATCATTCCGAAATGACTTTTCGAATGGATAAATAGAAAAATCATGGTGGAAAACTGGGAAAATTCCGGAAAAAAACTTAATTATTTTTTGATTTTTTTCGACAAAATTTTCCATTGATTTGATGATTTTAGACGACGTAAAGATGGACAATTTGTTATGATGCTTGAAAAATTTCGGAATATTGTGAAATTTATTATGTTAAAAGATTAAACGCGAAATTGTTGAACAATTTCAAAATCTTCTGCATAAGCATAATGCATTGGCTCGAATGTTCAAAACCGCATTGAATACAATGCATTATGACGTCCACAAAATCATTATCAGAGCAGACAAAAGACCCAATTCAATGCTCACACTATAAATGAAGTCGCAGTGGTGATTGTTGGGGAGAATGTGGAATCACGCGATATTGTTCTCAAGTTTCGGGATGGTGGACAAATTAGGCACATGTACGAGACTCATCAGTCATATGATTCACTTCGATACCCGTTGATGTTCTGTGATGTAAAGGATGGCTATCACCTCAATTTATAGATGATCAATAGAACGAAAGGTTTGTATACATGTCATCAGTTCTTTTTCATTATTCCTTTAAGTTCGAATTCGTATTTCAGGAGAAGAAACGAATAAAATGTTGAGCTCACATGATGTTGACAATCATCTGTTAAGATATCGCCGTTTATTTCAACAGTACTGCGTTGACATGAACGTCAATTAGTCAATAATTTTATAAGTTTCAATCAGTCGCCACACTTCGAGAATCTCGCCAACAACTGTTTCTGCTCCAGCGAATTCGTACATTGTTTGCGATCATCATAGCCACTTTGCATCTGCCGAACCCGAGCGCATTGTGGGATACATAAAAAGATGTGACGGCTGACGACATTTGCACAGAGTTCGCACGACAACATCCAATTCCGATCTTGAAATTATCTTCTGATCAAAAACATGTTCGTGCTAATGTGCGGCAGTCTACTGTCGAAATTGGGAATACCAGCGCCAAATCGTTCGATGCATGATGCATTAAATCGCGACCTGCAAGACTTTGATCGAGTTGAGCTGACTGAAAGACTCCGAACACATGTGCCGCCCTTAAATGCCGAGCATACGAACGTGTACGATTCGCTGATGAAGGTTGTTGACGATGGAACGGGAGGCATTTACTTTCTCGATTATCCGGGTGGGACCGGCAAGACATTCGTAATTTCATTGATTCTGCCAACAAGTCGGTCAAGATCACAATTGAGTTAGCTGTTGCATCCTCTGGTATTGCTTCCATATTGTTGAAAGGCGGTCGAACTACACATTCCGCTTTCTTCTCACGGTTGACTAGCCAACGTTTAGCGAAATTGTTGCGAGAATGCTAAATCATTATTTGGAATGAATGCACGATGGCGCATAAACGAGCTTTGGAAGTAGATGACCTAACGATGAATAATTTTCGAGGTGATTTAACGAGAATGAGGCGACCATCTATTCGACAGAATTTTTGAACTCTCTAGATGTACCAGAAACTTCGACGCATAATTTGCAGCTGAAGGTGGGATCGATCATGATCATTTTGCGGAACCTGAATCATCCGAAATTGTAATTAAAGCGACGACCATCAAGGGCAAATTCAAAGGAGAGGAAGTTCTTATCCATCGAATTTCTATTATTCCAACCGATCTTCCCTTCCAATTCAAGCGAATTCAACTCCTCATTCGATTGGTATTTGCGATAACAATCAATAAATTGTAAGGTCAATCGTTGGAAATTTGTGGAATCAACCTCGAATTTCCCTGCGTTTCACATGGTCAGCTGCGCGTTGTCTGTTTGCGTGCTGGCAAACAGTCTCCATTGTTTGTTTTTACGCCGGAAACAAATCGAAAAACATTGTATATCAGATCGCTCTTCACAGATTTCGATTAAATTCAAGTAAATCAGATTAAAACTTGAACTATCTGTGTTTTAATATTATATGAGTCGTAAACTTAGGAGCGAGAAATTTAAATTTAAAATTTCTTCAAGAAATGTCTATGCCATGTCGATTTTGTGTTATTAAAGTGAACTGATCGTCCGGAAAAATAAAAATTAAAAAAAAAAATTTCTTGAAAATTTTCAAATATCAAAAGCAACGTTTAGAATTTGGATAACATATTTCGCCGGCATTCTGCAAAAAGATCTCAAGACCACATTTTTTTGAAATGATTACGGAATGGTACCTTTGTATGGGAAGTACCATGATCGTGAAGTCCGTTATCATCTCGCGATAACGAACACCATTCACGGTAACTGCTTGGCCGACCTCAGTTTCGAAGAAGTACGGACCAATGATGCCTCATGCCCTTGAACCGCACAAAACAGTCACTCTATGTGAATGTATCGGCTTTTCAACAATCACTCGGATTCTTATTGGCCCCAATGTGTCTATTCTGCATTTTTTGAGGTTAGTAAGTGACTCACAATAAGCATCGTGCGTTATGGTTGAGCCACCCTTTACAATTTCGGTACAACTTTTCGAATAAAGTGCAAACTATTGAATAGGCTTAAAAAAATAATTTGAACTTATAACATTTTAAATGTTTTCTTACATTTTCAGTTAGAGTCACGCGTATAGTTTTTAAGCTAAGCTTAAATCTGTTGAACAAGTTTATAGTAATTTATAAAGATTTTTTTATTTTTCAAAATTTTTTAAATCTACCATTCAAATATTTAAATTTCTCATAGGAGAAATTCCACATAAAACGGCCCTAGATAGGAAGAAATATAATTCCATATCTATATATATAAAATTCTACTGTACGTGTGTTGTGACTGAACTCCTCCGATTTGCATAAATTTTTTTTGTATGCGTTTGGGTGGCGCCCCGGGTGGTTTAGATGTACAATTCGCTACAATTGGACAAAGGAGCGTGGCACCGCCCATACAACTTGAAAATCAAAAGGGCTATATCTCATGAACTATCAGAGGTATGAAGATGAGATTTGGTATATATGTTCTTGGAGCAGTATAAATTACAGTCAGGTCGGAATTGGGCGGTGCTCTTCTCTGGCTTTTCCAATAGATACTGTTGACCTGTTGATAGTCCCTGGCTATATTTGGTTGTGATTGGATAAAGAGGCGTGTCACCGCCCATACAACTTGAAAATCAAAAGGGCTATATCTCATAAACTATCAGAGGTATGATAGTTCATGGAGATGAGATTCGGTATATATTTTGTTGGAGCAGTTTTAATTACAACCAGGGTGGAAGTGGGTGGTGCCACGCACCCTTTTCAAAAATCTGTCTGCTCTGGCCTTTCCAATAGATACTGTTGACCTGTAGATAGTCCCTGGCTATATTTGGTTGTGATTGGATAAAAGGGCGTGGCACCGCCCATACAACTTAGAAATAAAAAGGGCTATATCTCATGAACTATCAGAGGTATGAAGATGTAATTTGTTACATATGTTATTGTTGCAGTATGAATTACAGTAAGGGTGGATGTAGGCTGTGCTACACCCCTTTTAAATAAGTAGTTTTAACTGTTAAAATTCCACAGAATATTAAAGTTCGCCCATAGATATGAATAGTAAGAGGGCCAATTTTTGTATTCGCATCGTAACCAAAATCGGAATCTACGATGAATTGTTAGAAAATGTCACCAATAAAATTTGTGACTAAAATCAATTCCTAGCTCGCGCTGGGAAGCAGGAAGATTTTTTTTTTTAGGTGGGAAAAAAGACGGGGGTCGGTCACTTATTTGAACCCTCTAGGGGCAATTGCGGGGCTTGTTGTGGATTTTTTCTCCAATACGAACAGTTTCTCGTTAATATCCGGGGTCCCGATATTGATTTAAAACCCATGGTTTCTTTGGCAATTTTTCTTAGAATTCATCGTTGGTCAAGAAAAAAATTTATCCACTCTAATGATAGTATAGATAACGAATGAATATATATGTCTTACTGTTGTCTTATATGTTTACCTATATGTTTGTTATATAATTAAACTCTATAAAAACTTTAATTTCTTTATACTTATGGAGTTTATTTTATTAATTCACATCCGTCGTAAAATGGTGTCACACCCGCCTAAAATTCTAAGGTCACATCCTTCGTTGCCTTCTAATGCACATTCTGAGCAGAAATCAAGTTCATTCAGTGTCTACATGTTACTTAACGTTTTAAAACTTAACATTTTTGGTAATCACAGTTTTCTTTTTAATAATAAATTTTCTATATATGAATTGTAACCAAATATGTGAGTAACATGGTCACACCCGTCCCAATGGAAATGCCCATTAGGGCGTTTCACCAAAGGCGTTTTTTGCGATTTTTGAAACTCTTGAAGCCTTATATTAAGGCTTGTGATCTAAAAGGCTTGTGTCGGCTCCCCTCGAATGTTGTTTGACAGCAACTTCGCAGTATTAAGCGTCGATTCAATCGTCGTGTCTCGTAAGAGCTTCTCAAAACAGTGACGTTCGCATTCGTCGATAAATAAGTAGGTGCCGTTAGTTGTGAACCTAAAAATAGAAAGCGTGTTAATTCACAACAACGCGAGAAGCTATCCCATACCTCATTCATGGGGTGCAAAGGGAAATTAAGTTTTTTTAAGTTAAGATCTAAAAGTATTTCGAAAAAATTTTGGATTTTTTGAAAATGGGTATGGGGTCGCTGAAATAGATTTTTATCAAAAAAATGAGGTTATGGTGAAAAAAATTTTATATTATTTTTTTCTGCTGCATTTTGTTCATATAACTTAACATTCTCTTCTTAAGGATTCGATCCCACGACAAAATATTATTGTTGTGAAATATTATTATATTAAGGACCACTTTTATAGTCTTAAAAGTGAAAAATTCTTTTTCCTAGATTTCAAACCTCGATAACTTGAAAAGTTTTCAAAATTTGTTAAATATGTAAAATGCGTTAGAAATGTCTTTAAATTACCTTTCATTCGGTACATTGATTTACTTTTACTTGTTGGAAAAATATAAGAAAAAAATTAAATTTTGAGGAAAAATTTTTTTATATATTAAATTTTATGAAAATGTCATTATGTTTCGTTCTTGGTTAAGTAAAAAACATCTAAAATACATTGCTTTAATAAAAATATCAAAAATTCAATTCATCAATATATTTGTTTTCCCATACAAAATCAAAAGACATTAAATAAACAAAATCAGCATATTAAATGCACAAATTAAAATTAAAAAGTAAATTTGTATCTAATATTACATTATACATTAACCATTAAATATGGAACAACTGTGGAAGTATTTTCAAATTGGGTTTTTAAGAGCTTTTTCAATGACATTTTTGTTAACATTAGGTATAATTTTTCGATTTTTATCAACGCTAATCAATAAGTTTTGAAAATAATCCTAATTTTTAGTAATTTTTTTGTTATATGTATATTGTAGCTAACGCCACGCCTCTTTCTGATAAATCATTCACAACACATAGTTTTTCCAGTTTTTTCTTTGCAGAAACAAAATCATCATCATTTTCCCATAAATGTGTATCTTTCGAAAAAAAGGAAGTGGGCAATTTTAATTCATCAAAAACCCTTTTACAAAATTATGCATTTTTACATTTTAAAAAGGGCCTACTTCAAATATTTTAAAATTCAATTAATGTGAATTTAAAAATAAAAAAATATTTTTTTGTCTATTTTTTATTTTTTTTTAAATTTTTTACAAGTAAGATATAAACTTATATATACCAAAATAAAGGTATCTAAATAATATTTCTAACGCATTTTACATCTTGAAAAATTTTTGGAAACTTTTCAAGTTATCGAGGTTTGAAATCTGGGAAAAATAATTTTTCACTTTTAAGACTATAAAAGTGGTCCTTAATATAATAATTTTTCACACCAATAATTTTTTTGTCGTGGAATCGGATCCTTAAGAAGAGAATTGTTTAGTTGTATGAACAAAAAGCACATGAAAAAAATAATATAAAAATTGTTTCTCCATAACCTAATTTTTTTGATAAAATCAATTTCAGCGACCTCATACCCATCTTCAAAAAATCCCAAAAAATTTTCGAAATTCTTTTAGATCACAAGCTTTAATATTCCGCTTCAAGAGTTGCAAAAACGCCCTAATGCCCATGTATTAAGAACAATCAATATTATCTTAAACAATTATCAACATCAAAGTAATTGTACACATTTTATAGAAATTTTTATAACCGAAAGTCATATTTCTTTAAATCTTAAATTTGTAAGGACACACCCGTCGCAGTCTTCTAATGCCCATTTTGAACAGATATCGAGCTCTTTTTGTTTCTGAAAATAGTTAAATGTGTTTAAGATTAACATATTTGGTAATTCCAGACTTTTTTTTAAATATATTTTTGAATTATGACAAAAATTGTGAGTATCACAGTCACACCCGTCACATTGGAATTATTACCCATATAAAATAATTTTCGACTATTTTTTAATTTATAAAGATTTTTGATTTTTCAAAATTTATAAATTCTACCATTCTAATACTAAGATTTCGCTTACTGGGGAGAAAGCTTAGAGAGGAGATTAGAACGCTATTGTTATCTGCAAAATATCCCTCTTATCACTCATTTTAGTATTACATTGAAATGTTTCATCCCTGATGAGCTTAGTATGAAAGTACGCTATGTCATGATTTTGGTTAGACTTCAATTTCTAGTTCCACTAGGAAATATCACTAAGCCCACAGATCACAGATCTTTATTACTATTTCATAGCACTAAGTTCTCATCCCTATTGTGCACATTTTGGACTTTGGATTGGAGATGAGACGTGTCTGTATGTTTGTTAGCGCCTTTACTATTTTTTTTTTTTCGCGTCTTCCATTCCGTCACATTCGCTTAAGCACCACAATTTGTTTGTGTGTGTATATCTTTGCACTTTATGTGTTGTATTGTGTGGAACAATTGATGGCCAATTACGCTGCAAGTCAACGAGTATTTTTAGCCGCTGCTGCTGTTCTTCTCCATTATTCTTTTCGTATTTTGTGCGCGCTTGAGCTATTTTTATAATTTAGCTAGGTATTTGTTAGCAATGTATTATTGTATTGTTGTTTTTTTTTTTATTATTTTTATTTCTCGTTCTGGTTTTAAACAAATCGATGATGATGATGATGAAAAGAAAGTGCATACAGCTGACTGAGCTAATGGAAAGCAAGTGCCTTCGATAGCTCAGTTGGTAGAGCGGTGGACTGTAGTCGTGATGCCTTCAAACATCAAAATTTGTTCGCGTTCGTTGCCCTCAAAAGCAGCGGACACAAAAACTCGGGGCAGACATCCATAGGTCGCTGGTTCAAATCCGGCTCGAAGGAGTACAATTAAATATTTTTTAATAAGTTTTGTAGAAGGAAAATAACATGTTGGTGTTGTATGTTAAAGGTCAGCTGCTTAAGGGAAGTTGATCATATTTAACATTTTCTTCGTGTTTTAATAACAGTTTTCGTTTTTAAAGGAATTGACTTTTAAGACCAACGTGCCCAATCCTAGTTACTTGGGATATGTCAAAGCCACTAAGAGATCCTCTGTGTTGAGCTTTAGTTACTTTTGTTTTTGACATAACCTCAAAAAATCCAAACTTTAGTATCGAATTTTAGTGTTTTTGAGGTTATATCAAAAACCTGATATGTTGGGGTTAAATAGACTTCTCATTCGGTTTCAACGACCCCAAAAACATAAAGTAGTTTTGGCCTGAGCTCCAGATCAGAACAGCATTTTTTTTGGCTTGTCTGTTTAATTTATTTAACAATTTTACTTAAATCCTAACTAAAATGTCACTGCTCTCAATCGATGAGAAAAAGTCCTTCAGTAGACAACACAACTAATACAGTTTCATTAAAAATGTTAACATCAGCACTAATACAACTTATAAGCGCAACCCACTATGTGTCGTCACTAAAACTAAATACTATGTATATAGTTATTACTTAACTAATTAAAAGTTTTTTGACTTCCACTGCCAAAAAGGATTTTTTTTCCAAAAGATTTTACTATAATTGTGCTGTTTTCGGTCTTTTGCTCTTTGTCTCTCTCTCTCTCTTTATCCCGAGGGGGTTTATCCTATGTTTCACACAATCTTCCAATGGGAATTTTCTAATTAAAACGCTTTTGTGCTTAGATTCTTCGACGAAACAAATCACATTGAACTAAAGCTGCAACATTTATGGTATCTCGTCGAATATTTCAACACCATCTCACCTCCTTCGTATGTACATTTGTATGTAGCAACATCTTTATACTTCAGTGCTAGGACCAAAACCACCGACTGACTTAATTAGCTACTAAATTGTGGTAATTTCTGAGTCTCTATAGTATTAGTATCTGATTTGGTTTTAGTCAATGCCCTCCCCCAATTACCAATTACGTCCTTCGTCGTCCTTGTGCGAATGAAAACCGTAGCGATTAGATTTCAACATATTTTTTTTGCTTTGGTGGTGGCATAACGCAAACAATATCAAATTAACTAATCTCACAACGCCAAGAGGTCTGTCTCGGTTTATTAATTAGACATTGATGACGATGTTTACGTACAACGAGTGTCAATTTGGTAGTTTTAGAAAATTGTTAAAAATTATACTTTTTACTTTTTTTTTACTTTTCATATTAAAAAATGATTGTAATTTTTTTTTTTTCATTACTTTTTCATATTAAATCTCTGCCGTTATGGCAAAAGTTTTTATCACAGTACAGCACATGATTTTGGGACTCAATTCTGAGAACTGCACGTGGAAGTAGCCCTAAAAAGAAGATTTTCTGCATCATTCGTTTTGTCAAGTTGGCTGCATTAACAATCTAACGGACATATGATTTTTTTTGGTTCAAGGTGGATTTCTTTTTGGGACTCAAGTCTGAGAATTGCACGAGAAAGTAGTATCATAAATAAGAACTTCAGCATCTTTCGTTTTGTCAAGTTGGCTGCATTAGTCATTTAATGGCCATACGAATTTTTTTTTGATTAAGGTGGATTTGATTTTGGGACTCAATTCCGAGAATTGCACGTGAAAGTAGTCCCAATAATAAGAACTTCTGCATTATTAGTTTTTTCAAGTTGGATGCATTAATCATTTAATACGAATTTTTTAGCTTAAGGTTATATCTCGATATGCATCTGTAATGTTAGAACACTGTATAGACCAGGTGCCTCCATCCAACTGGCGTCAGTCCTTGAAGAATACAAAGCTAACATAACCGTTTTACAGGAAATCCGATATCCTGTCCATCGGCTGCTCGCGTATGAAGACGTGCGACATCGACTATAGTAGCCATGCGGACAAACACTAGTTTGGATGTGGATGTGTGTGGTTGGCAAAAGATTGTGATGCCTAGTCTCAAGGTTCAACCCGTTGTGTGAACGAATAGCCACCATAAGAATCAAAACAAAGTTTTTCAACATAACTCTCATATGTGCCCATGCTCCGACAGAAGAGAAAAGCGATGAGGACAAAGACGAGTTCTACAAGAGCCTAGGAAATGTATATGATCGTAGCCCAAGACATGACATCAATAATGTACTAGGCGATTTTAATGCTCCATCGACTAAAATTCTGTCAGCTCAGCGAAACGTCGAACAATGGCATCAGACTTATTGATTTCTCTCTTTCTTCTTCTTCTTAATTTCCCATTACACCCCATGAATGAGGTATGGGATAGCTTCTCGCGTTGTTGTGAATTAACACGCTTTCTATTTTTAGATTCACAACTTACGGCACCTACTTGTTTATGGACGAATGCGAACGTCACTGTTTGAGAAGCTCTTACTAAACATGCCGATTGACTCGAACACTGATACTGCGAAGTTTGCTGTCGACAACATTCGAGGGGAGCCGACAATGAAAGAAAATTGTTTTTCTTTTTTAAGATGACTGCTGCCAGGAGTTGAACCTGTGATCTCCCGCATGATAGTCGCGTGTTCTAACCTTCATGCCACGGCCAGTCCCCATTGATTGATTTCTCTGCGGCAAGAACTATGGTAGTTAGCAGCACTAGATTTGACCTTAGAAATATTCATAAGGCATCGAGGTTATCTCCTGATCAATTGACGGGGAATCAGATAGATTACGAGGTAGTTGACGCAAGGCACGCATCGAGTGTTCTAGACGTACGAGTGATCAGGGGTGCGAATATTTACTTCGATCACTATCTTACCGCAGTTAAGGTGTGCACTAGGCTAAGCATGGCATAAAATGTACTTAACCAGGCACAACGAAAGCTGGACATCGGTAAACTGCGGACCACAGAGATAGCAGACGCCTACTCCAATCACCTAACTCAACTTCTATGGAATGATCCAACCCCTGATAATGTAACCTAGCAGTGGTAATATATAGTCGATTCCATAGAACGGACTACGAGAAGCGTACTTAGGTACTCGAAGCCGTCTCAAGACGATGCCTGATGAATGTCGCAATGTGCCACGAGAGAGACGGATGATGCATACACACGCGGAACTGCAGCCAATAGCAACGCGAGCTGTACGAGAACTCCACAGGGAGAAGAGACGAGACGCAACTCGTATCTTTAGGCGGAAAAAGAAGGAGTTGAAAAAGAGACAGGATGAGTGTACTGAGTTGCTCCGAAGTAGAGGGGAAGCTAGGAATATTCTACCAGAGAGTTAAGGAGAGAATGCCTGGAACAGGTTTGCCCTCCTGCAAGGACAGCCATGGGCAGCTAATGATGGACCCGGATAACGTTCTAAAGATATGGAGAAAACATTTCAGCAATCTACTGGATACGGACACAACTCGAGAAGACCTCGCTCCAATCCATGACGATGGTATTAACAGTCCACCTCCGAGGCGGAGCGTGATACGTGTGGCAATATCCCGCCTTAAAAATAACAAAGCGGTTGGAGCCGATGGTCTCCCGGAGGAGCATGCATCAACTCATAGAGAACATCTTGCTAGAGGAGAGCATGCCCCTGGAATTGGAGTGTCAGTCTGTTATGTCTCATATACAAGAAAGGAGATCGCAGTGAGTGTAAGAACTACCGTAGAATAAGGCTATAACCAAATGCGTACAAGGTCCTTTCGAGCATATTGTGTGAACGTCTAAAGCCAATTGTAGAAAAACTAATTGGACCATATCATTGAGGCTTTAGAGACCAAGTAAATTTACGACGGATCAAATATTCACTTTACGACAAATCCTGGAAAAAACTCAAAAAAAAAGCAGATCGGAACCTACCACCTCTTTGTCGACTACAAAGCTGCCTTCGACTCTCTGATAAGGCGTAAGTTATATGAAGCCATGTCTGAGTTTGGTATTCCTGCAAAACTAATTTGACTTTCCAGATGTACCTTGGACAACACCAAATCCTCTATTAAGATTGGTAAGGATCACTCTGAACCATTCAACACGAAAATAGGTCTCAGGCAGGTCGATAGCTTGTCCTGTACACTTTTTAATATAGTTATGAAGAAGGTGATGAGAATGACTGGTGTCAACATGTCTTGCACCACATGCTACTAGCATATGGCGATGATATAGACCGAAAGCTGCATGATGTTACTGCAGTTTTTTCATCACTAAAAAATAAGTCAGCAAAAATGGGTTAAGCGGTCAACGAGGACAAAACAAAAATAAAAATGATTTCGACGAACAAAGAGTCCTCTCGATGAGGATGAACGTTGACAATTATTGTTTTGAGGTAGTAGATGAATTTACCTACCTCGGATCTTCCGTCAACAAGAAAAATAGTGTCAGCCAAGAAATTGAGCGGAGAATATTGCTAGCCAATAGATGTTTTTACGGTCTTCGGCAGCACTTTAGTAACACAACCTTATCTCAGGATTCTAAGAATCAGCTATACCAGATGTTAACATTACCTGTTCTGTTGTATGCTGCCGAATCGTTGGTGCTTACGACCACGGACATACAAAACCTGGGAGTATTCGAGAGAAAAGTACTCCGAAAAATTTATGGACCTATCTGTGTCGACGACGAGTTTAGCCGTCGGATGAACCATGAGCTGTTTGAGCTTTGACGTAGCTAAAAGAGTCAGAATCCAACGACTACGATGGTTGGGACATGTCGCCAGGATGGATGTTAATGTTCCAGCGAGAAAGGTGCTTGAAGGCGAACGTGAAGGACGGCGCAGAGCAGGAAGACCAAACATCGTTGAAAGGACCAAGTGGTAGGCGACGTGCCACCATCTGTTAAGACTAACTGGAGAACGCACGCAGAAGACCGAAGCGTGTGGAATTCTTGAATAATACAGGCGTCTAATGTATGAACACGTACGTAAGTTCTAATGGGCCACTTAAGTAAATAAGTAAGTAAATAACCATGGGTCGAAAATCAAAATCGAGCCCCTGTTTTTAAGGAGAACATTTTTGTATTTCATATTAAGGGTGCGATAGTATTGTACTGAGTTCCGTAGTAACATGATTTGGATACGGCTCTGTCCCTTATTTTGTGTGGTTGGGAAAAAATTCATGGAAAAAAAATTGAGTAGGTGGAGAGGGGTCAAATGGCTGCTCATTGCGGTCAGAGGTGGTGGGGAAAGGTAAACATCTACAACAAGCCTTGCAACTGCCCCCTAATCGCCAGTCATTTTATCGCTCCTAACATTTACCCCTAACATACATATCTACCGCCGCTCTAAATGCACCTCAAATACATTTGCTCAATTCACATATACCCTATATCTTCAAGCTTTTAGGTAGTCCCCATACATTTTTTTATATTTTTTTTTTAAATCAGCTCCTGCTGCTCCCAGGGTAAAATGTATGAAAGACCCCTACTAGTATTTTCCTCCTAACATTCTTTCTGAAAATGTTTCACCCCATACAAAAATCAAATTTATATAAAATTTGCTCTCGTCGCTCTAACAGCTCTAAAGAGGAGTGAAATGTATGAGCGACCCCCAATATTTTTGCAAGCCAAACAGTTGCTCAGATCATATCTACCCTCTATCTTCAAGCCTTAAGGTGGTCCCCATACATATTTTTTTTTTATTTTTATACTTTGTTTATGAGATCAGATCCTGCCGCTTCCATGGTGCCACCTAGATGGGTAAAATGTACGACCGTCCTCCACCCCCCAACTACACAATATTATTTGGTGAGCCATATCGAAATCGAAAACTCGTGCACTATACGAGTATCAATCCTTTTTCATATTAAAGTTTGAAATCTATAAATCTTCTCGTTAAAACCCAGTTGCTCGATTTTGATGTTAGACCCCTGATTTCTTGGCCAAATTTTCTTAGAATTCATCGTATATAAAGATTTTGTTGTCCGCCTGGTGAAATTTTTTTACTCCACGTATATTGACCCACTCGTATGCCCAGTAGTGAGTACATTTCCCTGTTAATCTCGGGCAAATGTTTATTTCTCATTCTGTCTCGCTTCTCCACATCACACCGTAATATTACATTTAAACACAATTCACGTGTCTGCCCTTTCGTTGCTGCAACTTTCCCATCGACCTTCGCTATCTGTATTTGCTCAATAATAGTTTCTGATGTCTTGGGAGCAATGACACCATTAACATGTTATCACCACAAACTTATGAGCTCAAATTGGGAGATTAATGAACGTCGTCTGTCTGTCCATCTGAAATACTTGTAGCTTATTTTATTAATATTAGTGTGTTCTACAATAGCAACAAGGCATAGGAATTGTGTATTTGTCAATGAGTCTCATTATGTCGGCAGTACAAAGATCTCAAATCACAATTGTTACATTTCCGCCTCTGATTGGCAAAGCGTAGTGTCACCACACACACACAAAAGATGCCTTGCAGATTGTTTGCTGGTGAGAAGCGTACTTTAAATAAACATTTAATGGAAACAGTTTTTCTGGCCTATGTATTGAGAAGAAAACATTTTGTAATAAAAGTATGTGTGATTCATTTAGAACCTTTTTTTTTTTTAATTTTAATTAAAACTTAAAATACAAGAGGATGCCAGAATCTTTATCAGCACCCGTAATATAAGTCTCTGGCATTTACTTCTGGAAGATAATTTTATTCATATGGTGAACGCGACTACGCCGCTCATTGAGATATATATCTATCTCTCTCACTGTGCAACGCCTTAATGGGTTTATAAGGAATGTACAATTTTCGATTGCATTTTCTAGGATTGACGCCGGTATTGTTCTCGCGAATACTCCCAGTAATTCTGAGAACTGCACATGAAAGTAGCCCCAAAAAGAAGAAGTTCTGTATCATTCGTTTTGTCAAGTTACATGCCATAATAATTTAATATCGATTTAAAGTTAGTAAGGGGAATTTGTCACATTTTAGGCTCTTTTCTTATATTTTTATATGGTGGCGTATGATTATCATAAGTAATATTCCACGTAAATCATACGCCACGGAGTACAACAGTTTTATTCTAACTGCTACAAAATAAACCCAGTTAAAAATCATTTGATGAATGGAAAAGAAAAACTGTTGCTTATGTAGGAAAATGTTATATGAACAGATTAAAAATATTTTAATTCTTATATATTTTTAAATTTTTTTCAGCTTAATCGGAATAGTGGGTCTAGAGTTATGTCAAACAAAAGAGCCTAAAACGTTACAAATTCCCCTATACGATACTTACTAACTTCAAATCGATATTAAATTTTTCAGTTGACTGATTTGGAACACAATTCTGAGAATTGCACGTGAAAGTTGTCCCAAAAATAAGAACATCTGCATCATTCGTTTTGTCAAGTTGGCTGCATTAATAATTGAATAGTGCAGGAGTTCTAATTTTTGGCTGTACTTCCACTTGCAATTCTCAGAATTGAGTTCCAAAATCATGTGTTATGCTGTGTTATAGAAAGTTTAGCATCCTGAAAATATATTAAAGTCCTTCTACATCAGTGCTACCATTGTGCTGATTTGTTCTGTCCATCTCTCTCTCTCCCTCTATATCACTCTCTCCTTGTCAGTCACCCCTCTCTCTTTCTCTCTCTGCCACTGCCAGTCCTCTTTGCTAAATAAAATCCATTAACATAATTGCTTATATTTGGCAAATATAAACAATTGCGCAAATATATATGTATTGCCTACCTTGAGGATGACAATTTCAATTATTGTCATAGTAACTCAAATAACTTTTTGTGACATACAAACTGCAACTGTCAGTTTCTAGATAATTGAACAAACTAGGGGAGTAAGGGGTGGCAAATTCATTTTTAAAAGGCATTCTATTTAAAATAATCCATCAATAGAGTATTGACAACACAATACAAACAACGAAAAACATTTTAAATAAAACGAATTTCAATTGCCTAACCTTAGGCTGGTGTTATCATTTTGTTTTGTGTAGTGTACTACATTGATCCAATTTTATGTCAATTATTATTGCAACAACAACATCACAATATCAATAGTTATTTATATAGCTTAAATTAGTAATCGAAGGAGTTTTTTTTCAGCTCTACAAAATTTATTGAAATATAGTTACAAAAATAATAATAGATTTTGTTGTTGTCACTTTATATACAACTAACACAAATCTGTCAAAGGCATAAAAACATAAATTGTGTCATACAATTTGCCATCGAACATGAGTCTCTGGCAGCAAACTGAATTGTGCGGTAGTACGAATTTTTTTTTTGTATAGGTTTTTTTTCTTTGGTTTTTTTTAGCAAAGCACTATAATAATAGTACACAACAAACTGAAATTTATACGGAAATAATGTAAACGAGGGGTTCTCAGAAAGTTTTTGTTTACTTACTTAAGTGGCCCATTACCACTTATGAACGTGGTTCATAAATTAGAGGTCTGTGGTATTAAAGAATTTCACACACTTCGGTCTTCCGCGTGCGTTCTCCAGTTAGTTGTACCAGATAGTGGCACGCTGCCTACCACTTGGTGCTTCCAACGAAATTTGGGTCTTCCTGCTCTGCGTCGTCCTTCAGGTTCGCCTTCAAACACCTTTCTCGCTGGAGCAGCCATCGTAGTCGTTGGATTCTGACTCTATTAGCTACGTCGATAAATCTCATACAGTTCATGGTTCATTCGATGGAGAAACTCGCCGTCGACACAGTGGGTTCATATATTTTTCGCAGTACTTTTCTCTCGAATACTCCTAGGTTTTGTATGTCCGTTGTCGTAAGCACCCATGATTCGGCAGCATACAACAGAACAGGTAAGATAAGCACCTGGTATAGCTGTTTCTTAGTATTCCGAGAGTAGGTGGTGTTACTAAAGTGCTGCCGAAGTTCGTAAAAACATCTAATGGCGAGCACTATTCTCCGCTAGATATCTTGGCTGACATTATTTTTTTTGTTGACGGAAGATCCGAGGTAGGTAAACTGATTTACTACCTCAAAATAATAATTTTTGATGTTGACGGTGCGTCCTCATCGTGAGAACTCTTTGTTCGTCGAAATCATTATTTTTGTTTTGTCCTCGTTGACCGCTAAACCCCTTTTTTGCTGACTCCTTTTCAAGTAATGAGAAAACTGCAGTAACATCCCTCAGATTTCGGCCAATGATGTCAATATCATCGGCGGCATAGGCTAGTGGCATGTGGCTCTGGTGGAATATAGTGCCAAACATGTTGGCACCAGGCTTCTTCATAACCTTCTCCATAACTATATTTAATAGTGTACAGGACAGGATATCACCTTGCCTAACTCCTTATCGGAATGTCGAAGGCAGCTTTGTAGTCGACATAGAGGTGGTATGTATCGATCTGCAATTGATGAGTTTTTTTCCAGGATTTGTCGTTAAGTAAATATTTGATCCATTGTAGATTTACCAGGTCTCTACAGCCGCACCTTATCCCACTTGGTTTTTCTACAATTGGCTTTAGAAGTTTACACAATACGCTCGAAAGGACCTTGTACGCAATTATTAATAGGCTTATTCCACGGTAGTTCTTACATTCACTATGATCTCTTTTCTTGTATATGGGACATAACAGACTGAGACTCCAGTCCCCGGATATGCTCTTCTCTCGCGAGATGTTCTCCATGGGCTGATACATGCTCCTAATCAACTTCTCTCCGCCTGCCTTAAACAATTCAGCAGGGAGACCATCGGCTCCAGCCGCTTTGTTATTTTTATGGTTGGGATATTGTCATACGTATCTCGCTTTAGCTCGGAGGTGGACAGTTAATAGTATCGCCATGGATTGGAGCGGGGTCTTGTGGAGGGGTGTCCGTATCCAGTGGATTGCTGAAATGTTCTATCAATATTTTTAGAACGTTATCCGGGTCCATCATTAGCTGACCATCGCTGTTCTTGCAGGAGGGCAACACTGTTCCATGCATTCTCGCCTTAACTCTTTGGTAGAATTTTCGGACTTCCCCTCTGCTTCGAAGCAACGCAGTGCAATCATTCTGTCTCTTCTTCAGCTCCTTTATTTACCGTCTAAGGAAACGCCTCTCGTCTCTTCTCCCTGTGCCGTTCACTAACAGCTCGCGTTGCTATTGGCTGCAGCTCCGCGTGTGTATGCAGCATCCGTGTCTCTCGTGGCATTGCGACATCCATCATCGTACTAGGCATCTTCTTGACAAGGCTTTGAGTACCCAAGTACGCTTCTCGTAGTCCGTTCTATGGAGTCGGCTATATATTGCCACTGCGAGGTAATATTATCGGGGGTTAGAGCATTCCGTAGCAGTTAAGTTAGGGGTGGTTGGAGTAGGCTTCCGCTACCTCTGTTGTCCGCAGTTTACCGATGTTCAGCTGTCGTTGTGCCTGGATACGTACGTTTTTCGCCATGCTTAGCCTTGTGCGTGTATCTTAACTGCGGTAAGGTAGTGATCGAAGTCTATATTCGC
This sequence comes from Muscina levida, assembly GCA_964034835.1. Taxonomy (NCBI): domain Eukaryota; kingdom Metazoa; phylum Arthropoda; class Insecta; order Diptera; family Muscidae; genus Muscina; species Muscina levida. The sequence goes on from OZ035882.1 coordinate 62,992,532, forward strand.
ACTCCTGATCACTTGTAAGTCCAGAACACTAGATGCGTATCCTCCATCGACTACCATGTTATCTATCTTATCCCTCGTCAATTGATCTGAAGATAACCATGTGACCTAATAAATATTTCTATGTTCAAATCTAGTGCTGCAAACTACCATATTTCTTGCCGCAGAAAAATCATTCAGTCTGATGCCATTATTCGACGTTTCGGTGTGCTGACTGAATTTTCCGATGGTAGGCTCAAAGGCGGTCTCCCTGCCTATTTTAGCATTAAAATCGCCTAGGACAATTTTGATGTCATCTCTCGCACTACGGCGATATACATTTTCTAGGCTCTCGTGAACTCGTCTTTGTCCTCATCGCTTTTCTCTTCTGCCGAAGCATGGGCACATATGAGTGTTATGTGGAAAAACTTTGCTTTGACTCTTATGGTGGCTACACGTTCACACATCGGGTTAAACCGTGAAACTAGTTGCCGCAATCCCTTGCCAATCACAAATCCATATTCAAACTCGTCCTTGTCTGTATTGCCACTCTAGTAGATTTCGCACGTCTTCATGCGCGAGCACCCGTGTGCCTTCCACCGGAGTTCCTGTAAAGCGGTTATGTCAGCCTAGTATTCTTTGAGAACTTCCGCTAGTTGGAAATTTAAAAATGCTCTACCGGAATATTGTGCCACATAATGTAAAATATACATGACGGTAATTTGAGTAAGATCAGACAACTATTTCCGAGGTTAGGTTCTTAGTAAATCCTATGTTTTTGACCAATGTTCAAATAGAGTATTGTATTTTTTTACTCGTTAATATTTAATAGTCAAATATTGAAGTGTGTGGGTGGCGCCTCGGCTCGTTTTTCCAACTTGGTTCCAATTGGCCTGATTATATCTCTACTATACTGTGAAATTTTCAGAATGATCACACCGTTATTATGCCTGTTATAACGGTTTCTTTTGGTTTCTTTTTGGTTTCTCTGGCTGTTATTTATATTATACCATCTATAGCTTTATACCTCTTATAGTTTCTGAGATACAGCCGTTTAAAGTTTTATACCACGCCCACTGATTCGATCCCGCCCATTTTTTGTAGGATCACGAACTTTGCTGTCAAATGTATCCACTCATATTTTCAGAAACAGCCCTCCAGATATTGCGGTTTCAAAAATAGGGTCTAATGGGCGGGGCCACGCCTACTATATCAAAAATGCAAGTACCTTATTTATTTCGCCGACCACACAGTTACATTCTGTGAAAATTTCAAAAAGTTCTTTCAAGCTGTTTTCGATTCTATACTGTACAAAAAAATTGCCACTACACAACGACAAACTCATTCTCAAATCATAGTACAACACATGATTTTGGGACTCAATTCTGAGAACTGCACGTGAAAGTAGCCCCAAAAAGAAGAAGTTCTGCATCATTCGTTTTGTCAAGTTACATGCCATAATAATTTAATATCGATTTGAAGTTAGTAAGTATCGTATAGGAAAATTTGTCACGTTTTAGACGCCTTTGTTTGACATATTTTTTATATTATAGTTTTTCATAAGTGGCGTAATCCACCTTGTATCATTAACATATGTAGCAAATCTCATCTTCATACCTCTAGTGGCTCGTGAGATATGACCGACTGAAATTTTGTTGTGTGTTGGCGGTGCCATGCCCCTTTGTCTAATTACGTTTTCATGTAGCCTAAGATAGAGGCCATATGGACGATACCACCTGGGAACTTTCATTGCAATTAGTTCATTTATTGGGTCGGTATAACGATTTTTGAAAAGGGGCGTGGAACCGCCCGCTTTTTTACATAAGTAATATTTATTGTAAAACCAACATATGTACAAAATCTCGACTTGGTACCTATAATGGTTTATGAAATACAGCCATTTCAAGTTTCCAGCTGTATGGGGCGATGACACGCCCCTTTTTACCCCCTTACATTTCGAATTTCGAATCAATGAGCTGAAAAATGTTTTACTGTGTATATATAGATTATACCTGTGACCTTTTAAATATGTTCGATTTTGCTCAAATTTCGACCAAAGCCGTTTGCTAACAACTGACACAATATTCCGCTTGGGCCTTATCGAATATCCAAAGTTGCATTTTCGCTGCCGCCCTACTGGTCCTATTAGTTTTGTTTATAGCGTTGCCGAGTTACTACTACTTCAAAGTTATAGTCAACAACGTTCTCATGTGCTTCTAGTCTTGTTGATTCTCTATTCGTTGATACCATTAACCGACAGACCCATTTTCAACGACTCCTTTTCGATACTTGATAACATTGCAGTTACCTCTGATGATATCAGTACCATCATCTTATGCGAGAAGCATGTGTTTGCTGGTGTAAATTGTGTCGCAGGACATTTTCCAATAATATGTTGAATAGATCACAGGATAGACTTTCATTCACCTTATCCGAATCAACCACAATTTACAAGTTGTTACAAATTATGACGGAGACTTTTGTGTCTATGTTTCTTTAGCTATCTATCTGTCTGTCCGGGTATCTGTTTATTAGTGCGTTGTCCTGCTGCGCCAGATTGCTATAATTTACAGTAGCAAAAAAAAAAAAAAAAAACGATAACAGCTACAATTACTGTAACGATGTCGCTGCTTCTCTAGTCGCTGTCACAATCGCTGTTAATGTTGATGATAATGATGACTATGAAGACGATGACGATGACGCTGACGATGATTATCGAATTTCCTGTTGTACAAGAGAATATATTGTATTGTACATGCTATCCGGTTTTTGTGTGTGCTCAATACGAAAAGGAAAACTTGATTCTTTTGACATTCTATACAATGACAGGAGTTTCTATGACATAAAAGCAAAAGTTTGATACAAAGACAGAATACAATTGCGCTCGCACACACACACACACACACACACACGCTGAGGTATTGAGGCACACACGGCAGATATGTATGTACATGTTGTCTTGCCGTATCTAGAAAATAAATGTCGTCGTCGTCGACCGACCTACATGTGAAATACAATTGAATCGATCGCATCGCACACACACATATGTATGTGCTTGTCTTACAACTACTCTACAATGAACATAAAGGACTTGACTGCTGTGTAAAGTGATGTACAATATTTCTGCTCTCACTGACATCAACAAAAGTGTCAATTTGTAAGGATGTGTTATGAATTGCAGAATGTGTGTGCCACTGGTAGGTATGAGAAAGTTCATTTACACATGGACAATATTGTATGCATATGTATGTATGCCATTCTGCTACGTCCATGTGTTTCATATTGTAATACCAATAGTTATTGAAAAAGTTTTATGTGTCTAGCACTCTCTCTCTGTGTGTGTATGTGTAGTGTTGTTTTTAGTTTCCTGTTTAGTTCGGTTGCTCTATTTCCGGAAAGTGAATTGAATATGTTTTCAATGGTTTCTTTTTTGTTGTTCTGTTGCGGACAATAAACTTTATGGTATTTATCGAGATATTTCACAGCTTGGTCCTCTCTGCCCTCGCATATTGTACTTTTGCATTTATTGTTGTTGGCCAATGCTGTGGCATGTTATGAATGCATTTTTTGTATCTTGAGGAATTCCTTGTTGTGGATCGTCAATGCTTTTGCTGGCGTTATTGCTTTTTGAATTCTCTGGAGTGTTTTTGTGGGTTTTTTGTTGCTGTTAGCTTCGGTGGTTGTTGGTGGTTGTTGCTGTTGTTTTATTGTTTCACATGCTTGTTTATTTCGAGCTTAATGCAATTGCTTCATACAATCAAATAATCAGTCACTCGGAGCGAATGTTTTATATGAATTTTTAGTAGAAATGATGGTGGGTAGGACAAGAAATTAAGAGAAAGCTGTGAAAGGAACTGGAAGGTATATATTTAGGGTATAGGCGCAGTTGTGAACAGTGTCCCTTGAGGTATCAGCAGATAAAATCTCAGGCTCTCAGTTATATGTCAGCTGTGCAAAGCGTCGTTGCGATTGGTCACAACCTTCACCCACACTCTCTGCTACAACCGTAATATTCTCCATTCCGATCGGGCATTTTCCCATAACGTATACTGCAACTCCAATGAGAGGATAATGAAGGCAATAGTGGACTTAGAAAATTGATTATATGTATATTGGTGTTTATAATACATCTGAATAGTTTAAAGACGTTGTAGCAGTGTGGGTCTTTCCGTGATGAATTGTCAAACAATATTGAATGAAAATTACATCAACATCTAGACACCGATCACACGTGACGTTCAAAGAAACATAAGCTAACAAACAATGAATCACACTTAATGTAGCAGTATAGCCTTAATAGTGAAACCAAAGCCAATGAAAGTAGATTTTTATGAAAAATATTTAAAAAGCGCTTCTAAAATTGTATACTTACTGTTCAAATATGTTACCAGGATAGACTTTTTGTGTTCTGTTTCTTACCCTAACCTAACACCGTACAACACATGATTTTGGGACTCAATTCTGAGAACTGCACGTGAAAGTAGCGCCAAAAAGAAGAAGTTCTGCATCATTCGTTTTGTCAAGCCACAAGCCATGATAATAATAATTTGTCACGTTTTAGGCTCTTTTGTTTTGTTGTTCTATGGTGGCGTATGATTATCATAAGTAATATTCTACATAAATCATATGCCACGGAGTACAAGAGTTTTATTGTAACTGCTACAAACTAAACCCAGTTCTAACTCATTTGATGAATGGAAAAGTGAAACTGTTGCTTATGTAGGGAAACGTTATATGAACAGATTAAATGAATGATAATTCTTAATGTTCTTAAATTTGTTTCATCTAAATCGGACTAGTGGTTCTCGAGTTAAGTCAAACAAAAGAGCCTAAAGCGTGACCGATTCCACTTACTAACTCGATATTAAGATATTATGGCATGTAACTTAACAAAACGAATGATGCAGAAGTTCTTCCTTTTGGGGCTACTTTCACGTGCAGTGTTCTGAATTGAGTCCCAAATCAATGAGCTGAAAAAAGTTGTACTGTATAATCTTGTCTTCTGTAACAAATTGTCAATCAGTATTAAACAAAACGAAAATGAAAGCTTGACTCCGGTCACACAAGATCTGTAAAGAATTAAAGGCAAACGAAAAAACCTTTAAATGAATCAGCAAATGTCGCATTATCTATATATATATATATAAGGATCAGGATAGACTTATTAAAGAAATATTAAAATATTAAAATATAAAGACATAAAACTATAAAATTATAAGTTAGTTGTGTATATTTAGTTACATATCCTTTCGAGACAGTTGATGGTTTTATCTAATTAAGTAGTTATTTTTCTTCATCTCATCTGTTTTTGTTATTGTGACCACCACTGTAAACTAAGCGAGGGGGCGTTGGCACTGTGTTACCGTTATTGCCTGAGCTGTCACTTATAAATTTCTGGTTTCAATATTTTCAACAATATTTCACTATAAATAGCCACAGATGTTGCTGATGCTGATGCTGCTATATTCCCTCATCTACTTTGATTATATTATACGCTTTTCTCCCAAGACCTCTGCTACAAGGATAACACGCAAGTTCAATAAAAAAGATCCCTCACCGCCCCTCCACCATTACTGCATGATTTGTGTGGTAGCACAATGTGATGAATAACTTTATATATTAGCTTACAGGCTAAGCTAGATGGTAACTAGTAGGTGCAACCACAGAAAGGAAGCAAATTTGTTGCTCGTCCTATGTCACTCGCCTCCAAGCGGTTTGTAACACAGAATGTAGTTTGAGGAAAAAAAAACAAAACGAAACACTTAGTCATCGAGCACACTGTGCACTGTGTTAATGCTAAAGGCGCCTCAGAGACACACATATTTAGCAGGGCAACCATTCAAGACAGCAGCGGTTGGTCGGTACAGCAGCGACACCTTCTCTGTGGTGGGGGAGGGGGTGTGGAAATATAACATTTATACATTCTCTAGACTTGATAAAGTGTGGCACTTGTCCTTCAGGGTTTTTTTCTGGCACCGGGCGTATTAAGCGCATGCAGACAAAAACCTGACAAGAAAAATGTGCTGATGAGAAGAAAAAAACAGCAGTGTACTAAGTAGGTAACAAATGAATACAAGTGTAATGCAAAAGTGTAACATTGCAGAAATGTATCTCCGAGTATGCAGCTGCCCTAAAAAGTGCACGTTTTGTTCGCTATTTAAAGGTAATGACTTTAGGAAGCACGTCGGTGTGTGACACGTTAGTGCGCTGTATAACCATCACAAAAAAAAGCATGCAACACAAATTAATGGCTTCCGTTTAGCCGTAAGTTATGCTTTAGTTTAGCTTTGTATGCTATGCAACTATAAGTATGCTATGCATTTTGGATAATAAGAATTGTAATTGGTAATTATTGATGCTGCTGTGGTGTAATTGAATTGTTGACAAAGAGAGTGAGAGAGAGAAAGAGAGAGGAGAAAAAGAGAGAAAGAGAGAGAAAGAGAGAGAAGGAGAGAGAGAGCGAGAGGTGAAGAATGTGCATATTGCTTTAATTCAGACAGGACGTAAGGAAATATATTAACTTTTCGAATAAAACTTGAAATAATTCTAGTGAAGCAAAAAAACATCTATTAAATGTCTCTCTTGTCGAACTCCATCTATTACCCGTCAATTATATTAATCCCATTAGCTTCAGATTCATTGGCAATGTGTGTGAAACACAACAGAAGTGTATTTATATTTGTTTCCTTTATACAGAAATTATCGTGGTATCTGTCCTCCCGCCCCAGGGCAATTCATAATCAATTAAATTATCATTTATCGAAACCTGCCCTCCCATTCTATCTCTCCAGGCCCTTTAAAGCTACTTAATAAGATACTCTCGACAGAAGCCACACTTCCTCCCGTACCATCGTATCAACAATTAACATATAATATTAATCTCTTTGGGAGCATCTAAGATTAATGGCCGTACATCGCTCAGCTGTGGGCGATGTGGGCTACGACATGAGTCTCGATTTAATGTAGCTTTAATTACAGTAACAAAGCAAAAAAACAAAAGAACAACAAAATATTGTAAATAAAAACAACTTGTCAGAATAATTTAAGAGGGAGATAAAAGAAAAGCATTAAATTATTCGTAAAGGAAAAACAACCAAAAGTATGCAATAAGAATTTTAAGACAGAAACAAGATTTTAAGAAGCTTAAATTAATAATTGAAATTGAATTAAATGTTGCAGAATATTTTTATAAAATACTTGCAAAAAATACAAAATTATAAAAAATCGCATTGTCAAATATTCCACAACCACAAAGTTAATTTACTCATGCCCTCTCAGTGAGGTGAACCGCAGAAGCGAATTTCTTCCGCATATAATGGAGTTTTTTTGTTTGCGCAAATATCGAATATTTACATATTCATTTGGTCATTTTACGCATTGTGAATAAAATAGGTGATTTGTCATATGCAGACTTTCTCTCCAACTGCTGGACACTGGAACAGTACGACTATGTTATACATCGATGAGTTTGTGAATACAGGATACAAACACAGGCGGAAATCCAATTTCGATTTAAATGAACATCAATAGTAAATATTTGCTATGGCGAGATATTAATAAATGAATATTTGCACATACTAAATAATTAAAATATGGAGGATTACAAAAAAACCAAAAAAAAAACAAATATGTAATAAAATGTAACAAATTTAATACATACAGGAAATCACTTTCACAGGATAACGAGCTACCGTCGTTCAGTGAGTCTAAAAATATAAAGTAACTGGCTAACTAACGGAATTCGAGGAACCCTACTTACCCATTTGTAGTATTTTTAAATGATTAAATATACTTTACCTATTTATTTTTACACAAAACTAATTTTTTGCATAATTCATATCTGTTCCTACTCTTACCTTTCTCCTACGCCAAATTGGCCCAATTAATATATACAATAATTTCGCGTAGTCTATTGAAAACCCTTACACACATTCATTGCACACACACTTACCATTTTGTGTTAAGTGTATTGTGCTGTCTATTAATTAAAAATCAATTTGTTGCATACTTTTAGCCGTTGACTACGGGCTCTTTCATCAGTCTATTTACGTATATGTATATGAACGTATATTTTTATGGCAAAGTAAAGCCATTATATTGAGCATAATGCGCGAGGCCAAACATCTTTAATTTTTAATGCAATTACGTAAATTGTTAAAATTTTAATTAGCTGACGTTAGACTACGCACGCCTTGTCCCGCCCCCACAAGTATACAGCCATAAGGTAGGCTGTAATTTTTCAACCATTTAGTGGGTGTGTGGGTGTTTATACCATGAAGTGCCAACAGCGTGTTGAGTTTAAATAGTACATATTTATGTATGTATGTTTGTATATTGTATGGCCTAATTAAGTGTAAATACTATTCAAAAACCTTTCAATACACATATTGTGTTACTGTTCGAGCCTCTAAAGTGGAATGGTTAATAAATTTATTTAAAAAAAAAATATTAAGTATGTGTATAACACGAAAAGTAACGTGAAGAGTATATGTTTATATTGTATTGGATAGTTAAAGTTTATTAACATAAGTTTGTACACAAATTTAAATCATATTTTATATCAACTCAACAAAATAAAGCAAAATTTATACACTTTTTTATATTTTGCATAAACCAATTTTTTAAAAAAAAAATTTGGTATATTTTTTGTTATTTTTGCTTATTTCAAGATATGAATTTTTAATCAATATTCTAAATTTAAATAAAAATAAACAAAAATAAAAACACCAATCTGTTGTTTAGCCAAATTGGGATGTTTTTTTTTTTTTTTAAATATGACTTAAATCATTGTGGTTCTTATTGAGTTTGCCCGTTACATACACTCAACCAATTACTTACTTTATAAAAACTGTTTTCAAAATAATATCTATTAAAATCGTTTTGTAAAGATATGAGTTTTCCAGTTAAATACTGCCAAATAACTATTTGCGATCTTAGGTGTCCTCTAAGGTACATCTGCAAAGGCTTATTAAGATGACAGGAATTCCAAACTCAGACATTGCTACATATAGCCTACTTCTTATCGGACAGTCGAAGGCAGCTTTCTAGTCGACAAAGAGATGGTAGGTGTCAATCTACTTTACATGATTTGTTGTGAAGTAGATATTCCAGGTCTTACACCACACTGATATGGTCAAATTAGTTGTCTTTAGACGTTCACACAATATGCTCGAAAGGACCTTGTACTCAATTGGTAACAGATTTAGTCCACGGTTATTCTATACTCACCACGGTCTCCTTCTAGTATATGCAACACTGCTGACTGGGACTCCAATTCCTGAACTTGCTCTTAACACACTCCTCCGCACCTGCCTTAAACAATTCAGCCAGCAGACCATCGCCTCTAGGCGCTTTGTTATTTTAAAGGCGGGATGGTGCCACACGTATCTGGCTTTGACTCCGAGGTTGGACAGTTAATACCATCGTCATGGAGTAGAGCGGGGCCTCTGGAATAATGTCCGTATACAGTAAATTGCTCAAATGTTCTCTCCATATCTTCAGTACGTTATCCGGTCCGTCACTAGCTGACCAATATTCTTGCCTTAACTCTCTGCTAGAATTTTCGGGCTTATGTGCATACATCCCATTCCTTTCGGTCGAGGCCACGCAGTAAGCTGCTGAGCGGCTGAGTTGTTAAAATGTAATTTTTCAATATGAAATTTGCGAACCAATTTTACGAAAGTCAGTTAATTTTTATATATTTCGTTGGCTGGTTAGTATGCAGGCATCTCCTCCGCAGAGGAGATCACTAAGGTCCATATGGACCCATTGTGACACCCATTGGTCATCAGCGACAATCTCTCAACCTATGCTATCAGCGTGTGTGCTGCCTGATTGCGTTCTCTAGTTGTCAATTGGGAATCCGGAGTTTCGATCCACTCTGTCCAGTTAATGATTTTGCAAAAGCTGTTGTTGTCCTAGGTGCGCTCAAGATTGAGCAGAGCGAAAAACGCACGTAACCAAACACAAAGAAAGCTGGACATCGCGAAGCTGCAAACCCCAGAGATAGCTACTGCCTACTCCAACCAGCTCTCCCATCTTTTACGACACAACGCCTCCACTTCTGACCTTCCCGATACACAGTGGCAGCATATTGCGCATTCCATGGAAACCGCCGCAACAACCGTGCTAGGATATGAAAAGCGACATTCAGACGAATCCTGGTACGATGAAGAATGTCGCATAGCGTCTGAGGAACAGGATGCTGCTTATAGGGCAACGCTACAGTCAACTGTAACCCGTGCTGTTAGGGAACGGCATAAGGAGAAAGCAAAACGGGCGAGACAGCTATTTAGGCGAAAAAAACGTCAGATGAAGGAACGGGAGAACGAGGATATAGAGCGATACAGGGATAGATGTGAGGCCCGAAAATTTTACCAGAAAGTAAGAGCAAATGGATACGGTAATGGCCTCCCCACCTGTAAGGACAGTGATGGAAATCTGGTCACGGATACGCAGAGTGTGCTGCACATATGGAGAGAACACTTCCAGCAACTGCTGGTTCCAGAAGGCAGCGCACGTGAAGTTATCACGCCAGTTGTCGACGACGGCTTAGATTGCCCACCACCAAGTCAAGCCGAGGTAAGAAGAGCAATATCGCGGCTGAAAAACAACAAAGCAGCCGGTGCCGACGGTCTGCCCGCAGAGCTCTTCAAGTCCGGTGGCGAGAAGCTGATAACGAGCATGCACCAGCTCCTGCGCACGGTTTGGCTTAAACAGTGCATGCCCGACGATTGGAATGTAAGCGTATTATGTCCTGTGCTGAAAAAAGGTGATCCAAGTGTGTGCTCCAACTACCGCGGAATCAGTCTTTTACCCATCGCATATAAGGTCCTGTCGAGTGTGCTGTGTGAAAGACTAAAGCCAGTGTTATCCAACCTGATCGGGCTTTATCAGTGTGGCTTTAGACCTGGAAAATCAACAACTGACCAGATTTTCACACTTCGGCAAATCCTGGAAAAGACCCGATCACGTACCATCTTTTTGTCGACTATAAAGCTGCCTTCGACAGCCCGATACGGCAGAAATTACTAGAAGCCATGGCTGAGTTTGGTATTCCAGCGAAGCTGATACGTCTTTGATACGAAGTCTTCAGTGAAGATTGGCAAGGACCTTACGGAGCCATTCTATACCAGACGAGGCCTAAAACAAGGCGACGGCCTATCGTGCGATCTCTTCAACATTGTGATGGAATGAGAAAAGCTGCAGTAAACACGAGTGGCACTATATTCAACAAAAGCCACATGCTACTCGCGTACGCTGATGACGTAGACATCATCGGTCGAAAACTGCGGGATGTGACAGCAGCCTTCTCAGGTATTCAGAAGGAATCAGCTAAAATGGGCCTAACGGTAAACGAGGACAAAACGAAGTTATTAGTTTCAACGAACAAAGAATCTACTCGTTTGGGAAACTGCGTGAACGTTGACAACTATAATTTCGAGGTGGTAGATAATTTTGTCTACCTAGGCTCCGCCATCAACAAAGCAAATAATGTCAGCCTAGAAATCCGGAGAAGAATCCTGCTTGCACATAAATGCTACTACGGACTAAGCAAGCGATTCAATGACAGAGCCCTCTCTCGACGAACAAAACTCCAGATATACCAGATACTGGTTCTACCTGTCTTAATGTATGACTCAGAATCCTGACACAAGCGGATGAATCGGTTCTGGCGATATTCGAGAGAAAAATACTCCGTAAAATATTAGGGCCCATCATCGTTAACGGAGAGTAGCGGCGTCGTACGAATCATGAGCTGTACGAGCTGTACACTGACATTGACGTGGTCAAACGCATTAAGGTGCAACGGTTGCGTTGGCTAGGTCACGTTGTACGCATGGACGAAAATGCTGCAGCTCGAAAAGTCTTCGACAATGAACTCGATGGTCGGCGCAGAAGAGGGCGACCAAAACTCCGTTGGAAAGACCAGGTTACTGAGAACCGTGCAGAAGTCGGTGTGACTAACTGGAGACGAAGCGCAGAAATCGAGGCGCTTATAATATTTTTCTACGTGCGGTATATAATCCACTGGGATTGCATAGAAGTACCAGCTAAGTAAGTAAGTAAGTAAAGTTGTTGTCAAAGGATGCCAGTTCCTCTATACCATTTTAGAAGGGTTTCCCAGAGATTTCCAAAAACAGGGCTGGACAGTCGCTGCTGTTATTCCCACAGTAGATACACTCGCCTTTCGTTTTGAATCGCATGTCTGCCAATGATTTCATGTCCCGTCAGGAAGGAAATAATTGTTCTTATCTGTTCTCTATCAAGATTTAACAGGTAAGACAAAAGTTTTGTTATTCTTATATTCTTATATTTTTATAATTTAATATTTTTATATTTTTATATTTTTACATTTTTATATTTTTATATTTTTATTTTTATATTTTTATATTTTTATAATTTTATATTTTTATATTTTTTTTTAACTTTTTATATTTTTATATTTTTATATTTTTTTTTAACTTTTTATATTTTTATATTTTTATATTTTTATATTTTTATGTTTTTATATTTTTATAATTTTATTTCCTGTATGTCTGCCTCTCTCGTGGCACTGGTATCGTGTTGGGACGGCTTCTCGCAGTACGTTTCTTAGGATTCGGATATATATTGCCACTGCGAAAGAGCATTTTCAGGGTTTGGACTATCCTCAAGCAGTTGACTGCTTACTTCAACTGCTGAAGGGTTGTGATCGTTGTCAATATTCGCACTCCTGATAACTCGTACGTCCAAAACACTCGATCGACTACCTCGTGATCAATCTGATACCCCGTCATTTGATCTGGAGATAATAACATTAAAGACAACACTAAATCTGTTTAATATTCATATTTTACTGGTCTCACTTAAAAGCTGTTTCTATTTATCTGTTCCGTTCTTCTTACTCTCTTTCGTTCTCTCTTGTTTTAAGTTTCCTGTAATCCAAAACAAATAATCATTAAATGCCAGCGTAATCTTACTGAATGAATGTTTGCCTTCGTATCCCTGCATAACGTTGTGCATCCTTTTACTTCCTCTGTATCCTTTTAGTTATATTTGTACAGAAAATAGCTCTTATACGATATTGATTTAAAAGCTTTAGTACGAAGAAGACTGGACATCAATAAGAGAGAGAGAGAGATGTAGAGAAAGAGAGGGTAGGGTAGGGAGATAGGATAGACAACGAGGGGAATTACAGAATAGGCCACAGGATTGTACGAGGTGCTTTTTAAAACTACTTGGCCATAAATAAAAGAAACATGTGCATGTGAATCAAATCACAGCGGTAAGTAGAAAGTTAGAACTGGAAGTGGTTAAATTTAGAAAAATAATTGCTTGCTTTTGTACTTAAGATTAAAAAACTAGCAGCCGTATTCATAAACACCTATAAACATTTTCGTAGAAAAATTGTTCTACAAAACTCTTAAAAATTATTATGAATAAGGCCTTAAGTTTAGAACATTTGTGGACGCTATATATGTCATTAAGTTAAGCTCACTTTAAGCTTGATCGGGCATTTCTGTTATAAAGTTATGTATTCGTGTAATTTTTGAGTTTACAACATAGAATGTCTGCTCTCCACAAATTCAGTTTACATGTTATAAGGTTGCTACTTGTTTTGAGAAAATATATTATTCTAGCGACTCTAAAGCGATTTTTCCAGCTTATCATTAAACAACCCTCTTAATCTCTTATTCTTTTTTGAATGACTGGTAGACAACTAAGCTATAAATGTTGTATTTGTAACTATTTACCACATTTAACTTAAACTGCAAGTTTTGCTGTCATTCTTCAAATGCATTTCCCGTCTATGTACCCCCCCCCCCCCCCATTTCTCTTTCTCACCCTCTTCCACGTCAATGCCATAGCATGCAATGATGGTAGACACAAAACGATACAGACATAGACAAATAATGTTGACACATGTCCTGCGTTAGGACACTCAAGTCTAAGGAGACAGATTTAAAAATAATCCGTAATGGAAGGAATTTGCAATGGAGATACACACAGTGTCCATGTGTCTAGTCCTTATCGTCACATCAAGTGATGTCTGTCTTCTGTGTTGTTTATTGAGAAATTTCGCAATTGTAGCAATACTATTTTTGAAATTAAAACGCAATAGAAACTTATTAAATTTGATGAGATTGCCCACACGGATGAACTTATATGTATTTGTTGTGACTGCAGTGTAGAATGTGGCTGTGGGTAAGTGTGTATGTGAACGTGTGTGTGTGTGTGGTATAATATATTTAGTTTCCTTCCTGTCTTGCTAACATTTCTTTGGATTTGATTTGCACAGATTGGAAAATGTTTTAAAAATCATGAAATGTGTCAAAAGTTATAGAGATTAAAATGAATATGTATTTTCACTTGGCTCAACTCAATCTCTTTGAGTGACGTTTGCCTTTTAATAGCACTCATAATCCCTAGCGAGTCAATGTACGCGAAAAAGTATCCAATCCAATTCATTTAACGGAATTCTTTCGGAAACTCAGTTTAAAAATAAAAATGTATCCAAAAGAGGGCAGTTGGATAAGTAAAGACTTGTATAATAATATTATATATATGTAAAAAAATTGTAGGGATTTCCTCTATATAGGCCATGTATAGCAAGATTCAGTTAGTTAAATTTCCAATATAATATAGATTCTTAAGTCCCTTATATAGTTTAATTCCTGTTCATTTCTCTAACTTAAACATAAAAAAATGGTATGGAGTAAACATACTACCCAGTAAATTTCCCCATTCATCCGATTCTTATCGTTTAGAATTTTTTTCTCGTATGAAAATCTGATAAAATTGTAATTGAAATGGGTTCAACTCCCCCCCACTAAAACTGTGATATAAAAGGATTCGTGGTACTGTTGTACATTATTGCATTAGTAGTTGCATGAGCATGCAGTGCACACATACCAAGTAAACATTTTTATCTCACACATTTTTGTGTAAATATGAACGTAATCCCTCGCATGTTTTGTAAAGAAAAAATCAAACTTTGTTTGCTGTTTTTGTTTTTAGTGCAAAATTGATTAATGACTGCAACATCAACTCTCATCCGACGTTTATTTAAACCTGGGGTTATGTTCAGGGTGAAAGTTGACGATACCCATGTAGTCAACGTATTATTTTGCCACAACAATTTTATTAAAACGCTGCTTGAAACTACGACGAAACAAAACCAATTTGCAATAGTTGAACTGCTATGAAATAGTAAAATAGCATTACGCCGTTGCCTACCTTTGGGATGCATTCCAATTCCAAAACTACTGCATATTTTTAGGATATCGTTACCATGTGAGGATATTAGTGAAATATTGTATAGAATTACCATAATGTTAAATACAAAAAAAATAAAAATATAAAAATATAAAAATATAAAAATATAAAAATATAAAAATATAAAAATATAAAAATATAAAAATATAAAAATATAAAAATATAAAAATATAAAAATATAAAAATATAAAAATATAAATAATAAAAATATAAAAATATAATCAACACCTAGTTTTACACCGCTGGATAATGTTACTAGTGATGCCGAAATAGTGGAACAATGGAAGCATAAAGCCATACATGGCAAATTTCCACACCAACTGGAACTCGAAAATGTGGATAAACATGCCTCCACAATATGTTTCCAATACGGACAACTGTTTCCGGAAACAGAAGGATTTTTAATGGCCATACAGGATGGGATAATGCACACCAAACATTTCCGCCGAGTTATCCTGCATGAAGACATTGATAATCACTGCCGGCGATGTGGCCAGGCTGCGGAAACTACAGAACACATCATCAATGGTTGTTCGATAATGGCGAGTACGGCCTACCTCAAAAGGCACAATGACGTGGCGAAAATAATCCATCAAAACCTTGCGATTAGAAGTGGTTTCTTGGAGGAAAAACTTCCATATTTCAGATATGAACCGGAGGTAGTGCTAATGAGCAGAAACTTTAAACTGTATTGGGACCGATCAATGTCAACAGATCGGACAATTAAAGCCAACAGACCAGACATAATTTGGATAGACAAATGCAGAAAGGTTGGATACGTTATAGATGTCGCAGTTCCACTTTCGGATAACGTGAATCGAACCATTAGTGAAAAAATATCTAAATATGCAGACTTAGCGTTTGAAGTAAAGCAAAGGGAACATCTAACAACTGTGCAAACTATCCCAATTGTGATATCGAGTACTGGAATTGTGGTAAACTCTGTTTCGCAACATCTCGACGAATTGGGGCTTTCATCGCATTTACATGAAATGTCGAAAGCCATTGCCTTGGGAACATGCCGGATTATGAGGATGTTTTTAGGCTGATGTTACGCCCCACGTCGTAAAACAGTGATATGTGGAAATGATCAATTATAACTTTTATATTATAAATTCAATACTATTCAATATAATTCACTTTAATTTAATTCAAATCAAATCAATTCAATTTAATTCAATTCAATTCAATTCAAAAAAAAAAATAAACACTTTAACATGAAGTGCTGAAGTGACTAGTGGCTCGCGCGGTATCTGGGGGGGGGAAAAGGCGTGGGTAAAAATATAAAAATATAAAAAAAAAAAATTTAAAAATATAAAACTATAAAAATATGAAAATATAAAAATATAAAAATATAAAAATATAAAAATATAAAAATATATAAAAATATATAAAAATATAAAAAAATATAAAATTATAAAAATATAAAAATATAAAAAAATAAAAATATAAAAATATAAAAATATAAAAATATAAAAATATAAAAATATAAAAATATAAAAATATAAAAATATAAAAATATAAAACTATAAAACTATAAAAATATAAAAATATAAAAATATAAAAATATAAAGATATAAAAATATAAAAATATAAAAATATAAAAATATAAAAATATAAAAAGTTACAGGATCCTTAAATCGTCAAGATGACATACAATTCCAAACAATTCTAGACAAATTCTAGGAAACCATTTTAGAATATGGAATGCTGGATCCCATTTGTAGACCCCAAATACCGAAATTCCAGATTAATGGAAAGGCAAAAAACTACTTGGTTTATATTAATAACATCTTGGATAATCTCCTAAGCGAACATGATACCTTTGAATCTGTTCACAGCGCAATATATTGTGCAGCATTAACTGTGTGCAAAATGTGTGGTGTGAGGATCGAAGTGGCCCATAGTGGCAATCGGAGCGGATGCAACAAACCGCCTTGGCAAAGACGCCTTGAAAGCAGAAAGACCAGACTGCGAGCGGAAATTGGACGACTGACTCAGTACAAACGAGGGGTCCGTTCACAACATCTAATTCGAATGGTCAGTCGTATGCTAGGATCAGAAGCTATGGAGGTATTAACACCCAGAACCCTCGATGATTTAATAGACCGTAAAACACAGATACTACAGGCAGTTAGTAGTAGACTACGACGATACCTGACAAGCAAGATTAGACGAGATGAGAATCGACTTTTTACGGTTAACCAGCGCAAATTTTATCGCGAACTTAAGAAAGAAAACCAAGATCAGGCCAACAACTCACCGACTCCGGGTCAGGAAGATTTAGAATCGTTTTGGGGAGGATTGTGGGAATCAGACCCTACATACACCGAAAACCCAATATGGACTGAAGCTATGCAACCAGAACGTATGCATTCTAGTTCCATCACTGAATCGGACCTGCAACTGGCTTTACGCAAGACGAAAAATTGGAAAGCACCGGGAGTTGACGGAATACAAAATTATTGGCTGAAACATCTTACTAGTACTCACCCATATCTGGTATTACATCTGAATAAGATATTGAGTGGGGAAGCGGTAATTCCATCTTTTCTAACAGCTGGCAGAACTTATCTTCTGCATAAAAACGGTGATACAGATAACCCCGAAAACTATCGCCCTATTACTTGTTTACCAACTTTGTATAAACTACTAACTAGTATCATATCTGATAAAATTTACCACCATTGTACTACAAACAACTTACTACCATTAGAGCAAAGGGGATGTGCAAGAAATTCAAGAGGCTGCAAGGAATTGGTTACTATCGATGCTATAATCACTAGAAATTCTATTTGCCACCAACGAAACTTAAGTGTTGCTTATATTGATTATAGAAAAGCGTTCGATAGCGTACCCCACCCATACCTAATCCAAACACTCAAGAACAACGGAGTGGACGAAAAAATAGTTTCTTTTTTCGAAAGGATTATGCCCACATGGAGGACGAAAATCATTCTTAACGGGATAACTACCAGGGAAATTAAAATTAAAAGAGGGATTTTCCAGGGAGATACATTTAGCCCGTTGTGGTTTTGTCTAAGCCTTTCACCTCTGAGCACAGCATTGAACAACTCCCCTAATGGATACCGCATAAAATATCAACAGCGACAGTCCGCAGTCACCCACCTTCTATATATGGATGACCTAAAATTGTTTGCTCGATCGAAATATCACCTCTTAAATCTGGTACGCATGGTCGAATCATTCAGCAGAGATATATGCATGGAATTTGGATTCGATAAGTGTAAATCTATTGAAATGATAAGAGGACAAGTAGTTCATTCACAAGGGTTTACCCTCCATGATGGTACTATAGAAATGCTGCAGTGTGACCAAACCTATAAGTACCTGGGAGTGGAGGAAATGAGAGGAATCCACCATACAAGTATAAGGGATGCTTTAAAAATGCGTTTCGAAGCAAGAATAAGAAGTCTATGTGCAACTAAGCTGAATTCAATGAATATGATTAAGGCAATTAATACCTATGCCATCCCAATACTTACTTACTCATTCGGGATAATAGCGTGGAGCGACACGGAATTGAATTCAGCTCAGAGAAAAATAAGAACAACACTAACGAGGTATAGACAACACCACCCACAGGCTTCTATCGAAAGAGTAATGTTGCCACGTAATCTGGGAGGACAGGGTGTGGTTAACATTAAAAACCAAAATTATAGCCAGATTCACAATCTCCGGGAATTTTTCTATGAAACTGCATCGGAGATTGACCGATACTCCATCCTGGTAAATCTGGACGCAAACCACACCCCACTTAAACTATCAACACCTAGTTTTGCACCCCTGGAAAATGTAACTAGTGATGCCGATATAGTGGAGCAATGGAAGCATAAGGCCATACATGGCAAATTTCCACACCAACTGGACCTCGAAAATGTGGATAAACATGCCTCCACTATATGTTTCCAGTACGGACAACTGTTTCCGGAAACGGAAGGATTTTTAATGGCCATACAGGATGGGATAATGCACACCAAGCATTTCCGCCGAGTTATCCTGCATGAAGACATTGATAACCGTTGCCGGCGATGTGGTCAGGCTGCGGAGACTACGGAACACATCATCAATGGTTGTTCGGTAATGGCGAGTACGGCATACCTCAAAAGACATAACGATGTGGCGAAAATAATCCACCAAAGCCTTGCTGTAAGAAGCGGTTTCTTGGAAGAAAAACTTCCATATTACAGGTATGAACCTGAGGCAGTGTTAGTGAGCAGAAATTATAAACTTTATTGGGACAGAACAATGTCAACTGATCGGACAATCATCGCCAACAGACCAGATATAATATGGATAGACATACGCAGAAGGGTTGGATACATCCTAGATGTCGCAGTTCCACTTTCGGATAACGCGAATCGAACCATTAGTGAAAAATATCCAAATATGCAGATCTAGCGTTTGAAGTAAAGCAAAGAGAACATCTAACAACTGTGCAGACTATCCCAATTGTAATATCGAGTACTGGTATTGTGGTAAATTCTGTTACGCAACATCTCGACGAATTGGGACTTTCATCTCTTTTACATGAAATGTCGAAAGCCATTGCCTTGGGAACATGCCGGATTATGAGGATGTTTTTGGGCTGATGTTACGCCCCACGTCGTAAAACAGTGATATGTGGAAATGAACAATTATAACTCTTATATTATTAATTCAATTCAATTCAATTCAATATAATTCACTTCAATTTAATTCAAATCAATTCAATATAATTCAATTCAAATCAAATCAATTCAATATAATTCAATTCAATTCAAAACAACAAAAAATTAACACTTTAACATGAAGTGCTGAAGTGACTTGTGGCCGAGACCACCGTCATGTTCAGCTTAAATGGACCCCAGCTCGCGCGGTATCTGGGGGGGAAAGAGGCGTGGGTAAAAATAAAAATATAAAAATATAAAAATATAAAAATATAAAAATATAAAAATATAAAAATATAAAAATATAAAAATATAAAAATATAAAAATATAAAAATATAAAAATATAAAAAAATATAAATATATAAAAATATAAATATATAAAAATATAAAAATATAAAAAAATAAAAATATAAAAATATAAAAATATAAAAATATAAAAATATAAAAATATAAAAATATAAAAATATAAAAATATAAAAATATAAAAATATAAAAATATAAAAATATAAAAATATAAAAATATAAAAATATAAAAATATAAAAATATAAAAATATAAAAATATAAAAATATAAAAATATTAAAATATTAAAATATTAAAATATTAAAATATAAAAATATAAAAATATAAAAATATAAAAATATAAAAATATAAAAATATAAAAATATAAAAATATAAAAATATAAAAATATAAAAATATAAAAATATAAAAATATAAAAATATAAAAATATAAAAATATAAAAATATAAAAATATAAAAATATAAAAATATAAAAATATAAAAGTATAAAAGTATAAAAATACAAAACTATCAATAACACAAAATAATCCAAAGTTATCAATTTTTAAATTGTTGGCTCACTAGTCTAGAGTCCTTAAAGTGTGCCCGTGTTTGTGACAAATTACCACAAATTATATGGCTCATACCAACTTTGTATATAGAACATTTTCATATATGTGACCAATTTCCATGAAAGAGGCAATGATGATGATAATAGGGCGGTCGTGTGTTGTTGTTTTTATTTGAATCCTCAATCCTGCATCGAGTTTCATGAGTGCCTGTCAAAAGTGACCATTATTATCAAAACACTGTATAGTAGTTGTTGTTTCAGGCAGTGTGCCAGTCCCTATCACTGTAGCTCGCACCATCGTTGTCACAGCCATCACAGTTGTCGGGAAATCTTTTTGTCAGGCACATCACTGTCAACACATAGCTATGGAAATTTCAATTCCATTGATGCTAAAGGATTAGCTTTTCCGTTCCGTTTAAAGTTGGTTAGTTTAAATTAGTGAAAACCAGTGCTTTATAGTAACGGACGGCCGGTAGACAAAATCAATCAAGTCAATCGTTACATGGTGAAGTTGGATAGCATCAAAAAAATCAGAAGACAATAGTAAAAACTAAATAAAAATCAAAACATTTCGCTATATTCTGAGATTGATATGAGGTGTTGTTTTGTTTCGTTGTCTATCAACTTTATAAAAAAATAACGTTTGCAGACTGAGGCTGTGGGGGTAATTCGATATCATTTATAGCTTTCATAAGCCAGACATCAAATATTTTTTTTTTTGTTTTTGCTGAACTATATTTTTTCGCTTTTACTGCATCAGTCTGTAGATGAAATCTCAACCTTAAAAATTTATAACATTTCCACACCTTTTCTTAGGTATAAAGCCTTCTCATAATGAAAATGTTGTAAATTTAATGGCAAATACATTTTATGGGCAAAACCTGACGTGAAAACCAATGAAGGGCCCTTTTGAATGGCCGTAATCAAAAACCAACATTAAGCTGGTGGATTTAACTGGTAGATTGGAAATAACGAAAGGTGTTAGCAGCGAATATTTTAAGAGGTTTTAATAGCAGCAAAAACTGCAGACTGAAATGACATTAAAGTAATAACTAAATTAGAAGACGAAAACATAAATGTTGTCATTGACAATTTGAGCTTAATATAGAAATTGTCGTTGATAAACAAAATCCCAACAGTTTTTGGACACAAAAATGTAAATACATGTGACGCTGCTATAGATTAAATTTCAAAAATCAGTTGGTGTATATTTTAAATATTGTTAAAACATATTTATCATACATTTTTACTAATAAGGAATATTTGTTTTTTTTTTTTAAATTTCCAACAAATTTGAATAATTAAACCAACAACAATTATTTGTTTGGAATATGCTAATATTTTGCATTTTACACTATCATAATTCAACAAAACACACTATCATTAAATTTAGTTGAAAACTCGCTAATCGTCGACGCATTGACGCCTTGGTGAGAAATTTTGTCGCCTCATAAAAATTCTTAAAATTCTTAGAAATTATTTGCACTTACGCATTTCTAAACATTTGCTAACGAGCAAGATGGCAAATTATTTTTTTATTTCTGAGAATCTAACGCAATTGGAACTAATTTATATCATACAAAATAAATTTCAACTTTTAACCCTGGACAAAATTCTATGTGTGTGGATAGTTTCTTGTTCGAATTGCATAGACAGTGATTGACTAAATAATCGATACACTTGCAGTTTGGTTATTTGGACTGACATTCAAAAAGTGGCAACAGATCTTCACAATTTGGCAACTAAGATATAAATACTTGTTTTTTAGCGCCAATTCTACCTGTCCACTTTTCTCTAAGATTTATTAAATTAATTTAAATGTTCACATACATATATCTCTAACATCGGACACAACAGTTTTTGTATTTTTTTTTTCATTCTTTTTTTGGTTCATCTGTTGTTGTTTAGAAGATCGCAATTTGCGAAATATTTTGAAATGTTATTGTTGGCGTATTTATTGCTTAAGCGTTTCGTTGTAGTTTTTTTTAGTGTGAAACATATAAAGTTATTTTTATACATATTTTTTAATAATGCTGCCAAATATTTTGATGTTTTGACTTAAAGTCAAATGTGCTAATGAGACGAAACATCTGCTAGTGACCCAGGTCAATAACCATAAGGCCGGTATAAATATTTGAAATTTTTTTGAATATTCAAAATATTTATGATAGATACTCAGTTTACTGAGAATATTCAAAACATTCGCAATACTACAAATAATGCCAATATAAAAAATAAACCGAACTATGAAAATATCAATATTAAAAAATTTTAAAGTATATTATTAAAATAGTGAAAGCGTGAAATATTTTTTATACAATAAAATATTTAAAAAATTTAAAAAATATATAAAAATTTGCAAATAATCAAAGTATTACAAATGGAAATATTATAAATGTAAAAAATAATAAAAATATTGGAAATTTGAAATTTGTTAAAAGTTACAAAAAAAAATATCTTAAAAATATCTTAAAAATAATTCAAATATTAAAAGTATAATATAATTATATAAAAAGTATTACAATTTAAAAATATATTAAAATTATTTACAATAACAAAAATTTTAAATATATTTAAAATATAAAAAGTTAAAATATTAAAAAAAGTACAAACATTAAAATTTTTAAAAACATTTAAAAATATTGAAAATTTATGTTTTTGATTGTTGACCTCTTAATTATAATATTGGGCTTTAGTTCGGCTATAGGGTCTGAAAATATTTGAAATACCGAAAATATTAAAAATGGTGAAAATATTAAAAATATTGAAAAATAAATAAAAATATTTAAAACGCTATAAAATAGGGAAAACATTAAAATTTTAAAAATATTTTTTAAAATAATGAATATTTAAAATGTTATAAATATAAAAATATTTACAATTATTGAAGCTATTAGAAAAGAAATTATTATAAATATAGAAAAAAATAAAAATTTTCAAAATTTTCAAAATTTTTAATAAAATTAAAACAAGTAAAAAAAATTATTAATATAAAAATATTCAAAATATTTATGATTACTGAGAATATTCAAAACATTCACAATACTAAAAATAGTACTAATATCAAATACAAAAAAAGATATTAAAATTTAAAAATATTAAATAATTAAAATATGTTACAAATATTTGAAATAAAAATAATAAAATTTTAAATATATTAAAAGTACAAAAGTAAAAATATTAAAAACGAAAAAACATTAAACATTTCAAAAATTGAAAAATATTAAATAATAAAAATATATTTAAAAAAATTTAAAATAATAATCTAAACAAAAATTCTATACAAGTGTGTTCGATAGACACATGCACAGACAAGAGCTTGTGTGAATGTGTTATGCTTACATGTTGTGAGCTTCGAGGATGCCATCTTTGCACCTTTGGGTAAAGTTCTCATTTGCTTTGAGATACTTAATTTCCTTAAGGTTTTTGATGATTGTTGAAAAGTCAAAGGCGAGGCCTAAACTACTATCACATAATACATTTCTCAGCTCTTTATGCAAAGCACCTTAAAAATATTTTAAATATTAAAAATATTAAAAACACTAAAAATATTATAAACTTTAATTAAATAAAAATAAAAACAATATTATTAAATATTAGTAACATCCTAAAATGGAAATGGAAAGTAATCTTTACGAACCATGAAATATTCTTTAAAGTGGCATCTATTTGTTATATCATATTTTTCATTTTTAACGAGAAATTTCATGTTTTCGCATATATATACGCATATTTATACAAATTGTGCAATAAATGCATGTTTTTGATGCATATACTTGCTATTTTGATTAAAGTTTTGGTAAAAGTGGATTTTTAATTTGTTACACAATATTAGAACGGGTCGCGAAAAAAAATTTCCAAAGTCGAGGGCAAATATTAAAGATCACCTCGAGACAACATAAAAAAAATTTTTTTTGCTCCCCACCTCCCGGAAAAACAGCCAAAATCGTTTTATTATCGCGGTTATTTTGTTTGTTTCTCAATCGTTAAATCGGTGTATAGGTCTCGACGGGAACTACATTTGTCCTATAGATGTCGCTGACATACGACATCATCTTGTAATCATCATTTAGAGCAATTTCTACCCCTAACATTTAAAAATATTTTTTCTTAGAATTAAAGTCCTTTAAAAACCAAGAACATTTTGCTTAGGAAGTATACAGTTTTATTCAAAAACAATAAAGTTACGTATGAAAAGATGTATTTACAGCATAAATCATTCATTTTTCAACCGATTCTTATAAACTTACCTATTTGAGAAAGCTACTTTAATATAGCATAATACAAAAATAAAAAATATACATTGCGCTGCTTCATGATCAACTGAGAGCGTTGAGAAAATGAGAATTCGCAATTTTTTTTCGAGGTTGTTTTGTTTAAACAGCCGCCGTTTCACTATTTTTTAACCGATTTTCAAATTTCTTTTTTTTAATAAAAGGTGAAAGTCATAGCTTTACAACAGATGAAAGCTTTTGAAGATCGGTTTACAAAGAGAAGACTTATGAATTTTGGAACTTGTAATTTTAGGAATATCGCCATTTCACTTAATTTGCTATAAAAACATTACTTAACGAAGTGACCGAGAAAAAACAAAAGTATCACTTTACTCTATGGTCTCCAGTGTAACAAAAATGCTACATGAGAACCCCTGTATATTTTTTTCCTTCACATTTGTATCACTGTGTAATCGATTTAAAGCATCAGTCTCTGCTTCTGTGTTGTGAAAGCAACAGATTTTTAAGTACACACAGAGCAACAATGACAACACCAATAACACGCAACAAAACGACGTCGATTTATTTTATGTGTGAATAAATTCGTTATATGGAGATTAAAAACCCTACAATCTTGAAGTTACGGCCGCAAAAATGCTTCGTTATAAGGAAATATTCGCTATAGGAAAATTCGTTATATGGAGATTATAATATACTCAAAGTAGACCCAAAACACAGTGTTCATATAAATGCTTCGCAATAAAGAAAATTTCGTTATATAGGAGTTCGTTATAGAGAGTTTCGACTGTATTACAAATTTTCAATATTTTTTGTGAATTTGTTTTTGAAAATTAAACAAAAATTAAATTTTTAGAACTATTATAAAAATCATATAAAATAAAGAAAATATTTTAAATATAAAACATTATTAAAAATACGAAAAATATTGAAAATATAAAAAATATTCAAAAGTATTTAGGTTAGATTACTTCGGCAGCAGCCTTAGCGTAGCTCACTTGGGTCTTAGTTAGAGTGTTCAAAACCGAAACCGAAAACCGTCTAACCGGTTTTTTCTCCGAAACTGCATGTCGGTTTCTTTAAAATTGCCAATTTCGAATACGCTGTGTAACCGTTTTTTTTTATAGCGGTTAACCGGTTTTTCAAAAGTATTTTCGCAGAACATTGCCAGGTTTATTCTTATTCGATATTGTTTGGGCAAATCTCAAAGGATACTTCATTGAAATTTCCTTTTGCAATACGAAAATTTGTTTGGAAAATGCTGCTAGATGAATGTTTTCTCTTACCTTGAAATGGTTGGGATGCCGTCCATATTCAAATAATACAACTTTCAATTGTCGTTTTCTTCTAAACTAAGCATCCAATCGCGAAAAAGGCTTAATTTGTGATCACTATTAAAATAGTTGTGAAATCCCTAAGATATAGTTGGGATCTTATCTTGAAGTAGAGTGGATCTCTCCTTGAAATGCGTGGGATATCCATTTGAATAATTTGTAGTGCCATTATTTCCTATACTAAGCGTCTTAAAGTAAAAAGCTGGTTAATTTGTGATCAAATCGATACTTCAATTCTAAACCATGCAAAGTGTAAAATGTTAGTTTAATAGGAAACGCGTTCATAGTTCATGAGAAGCTATGGGCAGGGTGCTCTCTCGGAGCTTCAAGAGCATTAGAATTTGTATCAATACGAAGAAGTAACAACAAATAAAACATTGAAGCACAAACACATGCAAGGCTTTCAATGTAGTGGTGCCTATAGCTGTTTACGAGTAATATAGATTCCAACTTATCATATAAGTTTTAATTTCCTAATAACTTCTGTTTGGATGAAATAATCATCCTGACATTAAAAAGTGATTAAAAAGTGAAGCAGACTGAATTTAAAACTTAACATTAGTTGACATTCTAAATTGACTTAGTATACTTTTGAATTTAGATATCGATATTTATATGTTTTCATATTTAATTCATATTAATATTAAATTTAATTTTAATAATTCCGAAAAACCGTACGAAACCGGTTAACCCGGTTTTTTTTTACTAAATCATGTTTTCGAAAACCGAATTTTTGGAAAAATATATTTTTCCAATAAACCGGAAACCGGTTTTCTAAAAAATTTAAGTATTTGAACACTGTAGTCTTAGTATAGTTCTCATTGTGGTATTATTTTAAAATCTCACACAAAGTATCTCTATCCTATTCGGCCAACGTCGCTCTGAAGCCATTTCGTGTCCATAAGTGTCCGGTGACCATACTTTTCATATCTTACTGTGACACCAAAAGCAGGGCAGTGACATCGAATATTCTCAGTGGTCTCCTTTTCTTGCTTAACATTGCAGCTTCTACAAAAATCGTTGTAGGGAAGTTTTAACACTTTGCGTGTTTTCCAACCGACCAGTGACTGGTTAGTACAGCTACTATGTTCCTTAGATAAATTCTAGACAGGTTTTGCGAAAATCGAATCCTCTGTATATCCATGATGGGTCACAACTATTTGGTCGCTATGCAAGTGGTTTCTTTCAACCATCTTAGGTGTTTTCCCCTTGTGAATGAAACTGCAATGTAACCGTAAACATCACCCGATTTCACGACTTTTGTCAATGCATCGGCTCTTTAGTTACCATATACGTCCCTATGCCCTAGAATCCATGTGATGGTAACCGTCGAAAGTCTCGCTTTCTCCTCCAAAAACGACTGGTAGTCGCAAACATTTTTCGAAATGGTGTGCACTTTCTAAAGGGAGCTAATAGCCGCTTTATTATCAGTATGTAAATGAATATTGCCGTGCAATATACTATGATTTTGAATTTGCTCTACGGCTGCTCTAATGGCCGCTATTGAGCTATGCTACAGTGATGCGACGAATAGACACGGAGTAATTTACAACTACTAAGCATGTTCGGGTTATTTTATGTAATATTCATTCATTAATTCTATGCAGCCAAAAGAGCTGCATTAGTTTTGTTCAGTTGGTCCTTCGAGCCGGATCTGTATCAGCGACCTAACCAAACCAATATAATAAAATTCTTAGCCAATTCGAATAAATTACACAGAGCAACATTTCTAAGGTCATCGTCTGGTGCCGCCTTCGTACCCAGATATTTTTGAAGTATATACCGAGACTAAAAATACCCAAAGGATTTGGCCCCATTACATCGAAACATTTTTTTATGGATACTCCAATATTTTCACCCCAACACGATTTTTTTTATCATTTTTACGGAGTCCATATTTCATTAACCGTTCGAAAATTTTTCCTTTTGTCTTCGGCAATGTTGTAGATCTCGGTATATACTTCACAAATAGCTGGGTACGAAGGCGGCACCAATTTATGTGTTGCACTGTGTTAATAGTTGTTAATTTAAGTAAAAATATGTTTAAACTTGTTCATATATAGATGTTTTTTTTAACCAAAAATTAAATCGTTAAACACTAAATCTTAAATAACGAAAAAGTTTTCGCTTCCCCTAAACTTATGAAATGCCACATTTCCATCCTTTTGTTTTGGCATTTTTGTGGTTTTTTGTTTGCTCATAGTTGGTTGGTTGCATTTCATGAATGAATCGGTTCTCTTTTTTTTCAATTATTTCTATCATTTTACTGAGTCCTAATAATTTTCTGGCTTTTTTAGTTTCACGTTTCGCTTTTTCAGCAAAAAAAAAAAAACAACCATTTGTAGCAAATGGAAATGACGATGACTACTGGCACGTCATTGTTCTCATCTCAGCCAGCAAGCGAGTTCACCATTGCCATTTGCTGTATGCGGCTATGATGATGATGATGACGATGACGGTGACGGTAATGTTTTTTGTGGGTCAAAAAGCACATTCACCTAGATTGTTTTTGTTGGGTTTTCAAAAGCTGCTATAAGTACGAAGTTCTCTTTTGTTGTTGTTTTTCTTCTTCTCTATAAATAGTGTTGCATAATTTTAGGGGGAAGGAAAGAAACAGCAAACGGACAGTCAACATCAATGAAAGAAAAATATTAGAAAAAAACTCAAAGTTTGCCAAAGGTGGTTTAGACGGTGGTTTTTATACACTCTGACATAATTAATTGGAAATGCATTAGGCAGTTGGGAGAGCTGTAGACAAAACACTTAAAGCCTACTTTTAGGCAATGATTTGAAGTTGAGGAAATTTAGTTGTAACTCTATTAAATTTGTCAAAGTAATATTCTATGCATTTTTTAAATGTCTCAATTAGTTGGATGGCAAAAACATTGACATTCATTAAATTATTTTTAAATTGGGTTAATGGAATTAAGAATCTCTCTTCTGTGTACTTGTAGTTGGATAAAGTTAAGAAATCATTGTTAAATCTGTACATTTGCTGCTTTTTCACTCTAGCCGTGAGCTTATCTGAAAGCCTTAAACCAATTACATTTGCAGTGTAACACAAAATAAGACTTTGAGAACAGAAACTATAAAAGTGTTGGCAGCAGACATTTCTCTATGGGTTCTGTGTGTAAGTGTGTGTGTGGAAGAAAGTGCAGAAAGTTTGTAATTTTCAGTGAAATGGAGGCAAATGGTTAAAAGAGGGCGTGTGTTAGTAAGAATATGTTAAACTTTAAACTTATTTAAAAAAACTTTAAAAGTATTTTAATTGACAGGCCAACAAATTTCTACCGATAAGGGAAATTTAAAACCAAAAGCAATATATTTAAGGTCTATAAAATATTCTCAAACATTTATCCAAATGTATGTAGAACTCATTCAAATAATGTTGCCTACTTCCCGGGCACTAACCATACAGACGAGATCGATAAGTTTTATAGTTTTATAACAAATATTTTCTCCATTGCAAAAAATACTGTCCATTGTGCTCTATCATTACCAGCAAAATTATTATATCTTTTTGTAGTTTGATTCCATTGTTCAATTATTTCAATTGTTATACTCTTCGTTCTCTCTGTGGCTGCCAATTTCCTTCCATGCCTTGTTTAATTGACTGAAAATTTTGTTGAGATGCTATCAGATAATAGTCAATTTTTGGTAATTTCCAATATGCAACTAATGTTATGTGTATGTAGATGGCATTGTAACTAATGAACTTTGAAGCACAAACAGTTGCCTATATCCTGGCAATTATTTAACAGAGAATACTTCGGGGCTGCTGCTTGTGTTATACAAACCTTGTTCAGTATTGAAATTTGCCGACTGCCAATTGTATGTTTGTCATAAAATTGTGTAATTGTGGGTAAAATTAATCACTTAATAAAGGATATTGAGAGAGGATCAAAAATTGTTTGCCGACTTGTGCAATTATCGGTAAACTTAGGCTGTATACAACTTTACTGGCCACATGTGAATAAAAAAACCTGTTATTGTTTTCATGTTAGTGTCCGCAAACACTAATATAGGTATTCTAAGCAAAGAACGCTTTGCTTATTTATCTCAGCATGAAAAGTTGACCAACTTGTTTTTTAATCCACTAACAATAATTAAGCGGTTGAGAAGCAAAGGGGTGCAAGTGACAAAAGGTTCCATTACACATGAATTTGGGACTCAATTCTGAGAATTGCACGTGAAAGTAGCCCCAAAAATAAGAACTTCTGCATCATTTGTTTTATCAAGTTGGCTGCATTAATAATATAATGGTCGTACGAATTGTTTTGCTCAAGGTAAATTTTTAGCACTTTTTCTATATTTTAACACGATTATAGCTCAAAAATTTATTAATCTGTTTTTATTAAAAGGAAGCATATAATGACATAGTAATTGTGGGTTATTGTGTCGTAATAAGCTGTTTATAAAGGTCATAGAATATTACACAGTACAACACGTGATTCTGAGATCTGCACATGAAAGTAGACCCAAAAAGAAGAAGTTCTTTATCATTCGTTTTGTCAAGTTACATGCCATAATAATTTAATATGGATTTGAAAAACGCATTTTTTTCCTAATATATGCAAAATATGCAAAAACGATTGAATGCCATTTTAAAGGATATTTCATGACTCGCAAAGATAACTTAATAGTTTCCATTTAGGTAGTCCAGAAAAAAAATATGCATTTGCATAAGATTCCTAGCCCTGATAATGACCAATGCACTTTTGTTACAAATTCGTTTTATTTTGGCAAAAAGTAAAAAAATTGAGTTACAGTTTTCAAACTTCGCATATTTTTTTGCTACGATATGAATAGTATGGAAATCTTTGAGCATCCTGCGGAAAAGATAGTCTATCTTTTGTAGATTTTTTCAGTGCTTCTGAAACATTTTTGCCTAAGCATTCAAGTGGAACCAACGTCTAATTTTTTTTTGTTATTCTGACTAAAACTCTGTGAATTTATATTTTGGACGACATACAATGTGTGGACACATATATCGTTCCAACATTTCGTTGCATTTGCTTAATAGAGTGGTCGCAAGGTATATGAATATATTTGGGATAGCCAAAATTTGAAAACGATTGGAGTATTTTAACCCGTGTCGCTTTGGCCTTAAAGTTGTTAGGCTCCTAAAGCCATGTTGACGAAGCATAACTCAATAACGACTATTCCGAAATCATATCATATCATATTTAATTTCTCTGTATAATCAACAGTTTCGAAGTTAAAAATAAATTTATGAAAAAAAAATTAAATTTTGCCTAAAAATTCCAATTAAATTTTTCAATTTTAAATTTATGAAACAAAAATTAAAAATTTGTCTAAAAAATTTAAATTCAATTTTTGAATTTTTTAGGAAAATTTTGAATTCATATCTTTTTTTATAAATAACTTTACAAAAAATTAAAAATTTGCCTAAAAAATTCTAATTAAATTTTTTAAATTTTGTACTTTTTAGACAAATTTTTAATTTTTTAATTTTTTGTTAAGTTATTTATAAAAAAAAATATAAATTAAAAATTTTCCTAAAAAATTCAAAAAGCGAATTGAAAATTTTCCTAAAAAATTCAAATTAAATTTTGAATTTTTTATGCTAATTTTTAATTTTTGTTTTTTATAACCGCAAAACTGTTGGTTATGCGGGAAAATGATATATGAACTAAATTTCAGATTTTTTTTTCATCAAATTGGACTAGTCATTCTTGAGTTATGCCTCCCAAACGTGGCTATAGGAGCTCCAATCGTGCTTAAACTTTGACTATCCAAAATCTGCAAAGACTTATCATTTTTGGGGGATCAGACCGACAAAAATCCAACATCGATTTTTGTTTTTGTTTATCTACTTCTTATTTTTATTTTTGTCACATTTTAGATGGCCTGTGTAAAAACATACATTTACAAGTGCGAATTAGGAAATTCTTACTCATCATCTGATAACTTATTTAACTGTACTTGAAACGATTTTTTTTGAGAATGATTCTCTATATTTTTTCTCTGGCTACTATTTACTTTCTAACCTATCTGATAATTCCCTCAAACTAATACTTTACAAACCACAATCCCTTTCCATATGTGTCAGTATCAACCAACCAACACTCTCAGTTTCAAGTAAACATGATTAAACACTTTGTGGTCTTATGGCTGTATTTCCATTTAATTTCTTCTAAATTTTCGGGCAAACCATTCCAAAATAAAAGACGAGGAGTAAAAACAAAAATCCATTAAGCAAAGCTGTTGAAAGTGCTGCCTAACCCTCTGTCCCATCTGCCATGCTACATCCGTTGGCCACAGCAACCCTCAGATGATTTGTAACAGTTTGTAACGTTTATCCTATGGTGTAGATTTGTTCACCTTCTGCTAAAATTTATTCTAAGCTGGCGAATTATCTGTGAAATGTAAAAGTTCAAAAGTACCAATGAAATTTTGATGGTCTTTAGACAACAACAACAACAAAAAACCAAAAGTAACCAACTCTTGCCTATACCCACAAAAACATGTTGTGGTCATTCTAGTTTGCACGCTTAATTCCTGGCCATGACTGAATTCTCTCTTAGAGTTTTACTTCCAGGATTTTTTTAAGTAAGAATAATGGAATTACTCCTGGGCTACCTTGATAATGCACGTTTTAACAATAAAAATTTATGAGAAAACTGGAGAAAAAAACCCTGAAGTTAATAAGCATAAACAGGCCAATAAAAATTAATAACAGCTAAGATGTTAAGGAGAGCAGCAGCCTGTTTACCTTTAGAGAGAGAGAGAGAGAGACAGGGTACTTTCCCCTGACATCATAAAATGATGTATTTTAAAGAGTTAACAATGAGGAAAAATAAGGTGTGGACAGAAAATCTAGAGCTTTGTTTGTCTGCAAACCATACTATGTTTTGAAATTTTTCTAAAATCTTTAGTTTTTATGATATTTTTGATTGAACGTGTAAAGAAGTTGCGAGAGATCTGGGAGTATTAGCAAAAATACAGTTTTAACTGCAGCCAAGAATTCGAAACCGAATTTGTTAATATTAACAACACATGATTATTATCCTAAAACGTGACAAATTCCCCTATATGATGCTTAATAACTTTAAATCGATATTAAATTATTATGGCACGTAACTTAACAAAACGAATGATGCAGAACTTCATATTTTTGCGGCTATTTTCACGTGCAGTTCTCAGAATTGAGTTCCAAATAAATGAGCTGAAATATGTTGTACTGTGTTATTTTATATAAATTCTAAAATTCTAATATTCTAAATATGAAAATTTTTAAAATAATTTAGGGAGCATTGTAGTTATGTAGTAACTGTGTGCACTGCCCACAGCATGTTTCCCAACTTCAGCGGCATCTTTTATGCCGCTCATCTCATTCATAGAATAATGCTAATTTTGTTTAAGCTGTCACTTCTTTTTTCACTCGGACCTCTTTTGACCAGAATTTATTGCCCCACACGTCTATTGCGGGCTATAAAAACCACAATTGTTTGTTTACATTTATTTGCCCCACTATTTGTTGTTTTGCTTGAGTGGCCGGCGCCTTTTACAAATGAATTTGGATCTTTACCAATTTCACAGCAAATCCTCATCCAAATGATAAATAAATCAAATTGTCAGACATACACAACATTTGCAATTAACAGTTGGTTTTGATCAAGATCAATTATTTCTTTCCGACTTTGTGAGTTTCCATCAAATTAATATTGCTTAAAATTCGTTTCGGTTGTTGGCATTAACACCACAAGCAGCGATGGGTGCAGCAAAAGCCGCACACAGTTTTTGATGGCCCAAAATAATTTACCAGAGGTCTGGGTCATGTTTGTGCGGTCATTGTTTTGTTGCTCGTTGGTTGTTTTTTTCTTTGTCGTCCTTGTCTACTGTTTATAGTCTTGTGTTATTCACAATTGATTTTGAATTTTATTGGCTGTTGTTCGACCTTTAGCAGTTATTGCAAATTGTTTACAAACAAAAGAGGAATGTATGATGACGTCGCAAATACGTAAGTGCAGTAGCAAAGATGGCTGTCGTAGCCAAAGTATGAGTAATATTAATTACATTGTCCAGGTGTCGCATGATTATTTAAAGTGTAGTATATTCAATGCGTATGATTTATATACCTGCGAGTGGCAAATTGTAAGGGAAATACATATGTTTAAATTATTGTTTTTCCTACTTCATGACTTGCAATGAACTTTCTTACCAACTATGAACTTCTACATTTCGTAGGACACACAAAACCATACTGATGATAAACAAATGTATTAATTAATGCAAACAAATCTCGTTGTTGTCTCTCTAGCCATTGTGGTTAAGCGTTGGGGGTTATGAACGTAATGCTTTCATTTCCATTTTGCAGACAGAGCAACAGCAACTGAACGAAAAAAGGTCATATAAAAATATAAAAATAGAAATATAGAAAAATTGAAAAATATAAATATAGAAAAATAGGAAAATAGAAAAATAGGAAAAAAGAAAAATATAAAAATATAAAAATATAAAAATATAAAAATATAAAAATATAAAAATATAAAAATATAAAAATATAAAAATATAAAAATATAAAAATATAAAAATATAAAAATATAAAAATATAAAAATATAAAAATATAAAAATATAAAAATATAAAAATATAAGAATATAAAAATATAAAAATATAAAAATATAAAAAATTTAAAAATATTAAAATATATTAAAATATAAAAATATAAAAATATAAAAATATAATAATATAAAAATATAAAAATATAAAAATATAAAAATATAAAAATATAAAAATATAAAAATATAAAAATATAAAAATATAAAAATATAAAAATATAATAATATAAAAATATAAAAGTATAAAACTATAAAAATATAAAAATTTTAAAATATAATAAATAAATATCAACAGCGACAGTCCGCAGTCACCCACCTTCTGTATATGGATGATCTAAAATTGTTTGCTCGGTCGAAATACCACCTCTCAAATCTAATACATATTGTAGAATCATTCAGCAGAGATATATGCATGGAATTTGGATTCGACAAGTGTAAATCTATAGAAATGATACGTGGACAAGTAGTTCATTCGCAGGGGTTTACCCTCCATGATGGTACTATAGAAATGTTGGAATCTGATCAATCCTATAAGTATCTAGGAGTGGAGGAAATGAGAGGAATCCACCACACAAGTATAAGGGAAGCTCTGAAAAAACGCTGCGAGGCAAGATTAAGAAGACTGTGTGCAACTAAGCTGAATTCAATGAACATGATTAGGGCAATTAACACCTATGCCATCCCAATACTTACATACTCATTCGGGATAATAACGTGGAGTGATACGGAATTGAATTCAGCACAAAGAAAAATAAGAACGACATTAACAAGGTACAGACAACACCACCCACAGGCTTCTATTGAAAGAGTAATGTTGCCACGTTATCTGGGCGGACAGGGTGTGGTTAACATTAAAAACCAACATTACAACCAGATTCACAGTCTCCGGGAATTTTTCTTTGAAACTGCATCGGAGATAGACCGATATTCCATCCTGGTAAATCTGGACGCAAACCACACCCCACTAAAACTATCAACACCTAGTTTTACACCGCTGGATAATGTTACTAGTGATGCCGATATAGTGGAACAATGGAAGCATAAAGCCATACATGGCAAATTTCCACACCAACTGGAACTCGAAAATGTGGATAAACATGCCTCCACAGTATGTTTTCAACACGGACAACTGTTTCCGGAAACAGAAGGATTTTTAATGGCCATACAGGATGGGATAATGCACACCAAGCATTTCCGCCGAGTTATCCTGCATGAGGACATTGATAATCACTGCCGGCGATGTGGCCAGGCTGCGGAAACTACAGAACACATCATCAATGGTTGTTCGATAATGGCGAGTACGGCCTACCTCAAAAGGCACAATGACGTGGCGAAAATAATCCATCAAAACCTTGCGATTAGAAGTGGTTTCTTGGAGGAAAAACTTCCATATTTCAGATATGAACCGGAGGTAGTGCTAATGAGCAGAAACTTTAAACTGTATTGGGACCGATCAATATCAACAGATCGGACAATTAACGCCAACAGACCAGACATAATTTGGATAGACAAATGCAGAAAGGTTGGATACGTTATAGATGTTGCAGTTCCACTTTCGGATAACGTGAATCGAACCATTAGTGAAAAAATATCTAAATATGCAGACTTAGCGTTTGAAGTAAAGCAAAGGGAACATCTAACAACTGTGCAAACTATCCCAATTGTGATATCGAGTACTGGAATTGTGGTAAACTCTGTTTCGCAACATCTCGACGAATTGGGGCTTTCATCGCATTTACATGAAATGTCGAAAGCCATTGCATTGGAAACATGCCGGATTATGCGGATGTTTTTAGGGTAATGTTATGCCCCACGTCGTCGAACAGTAATTTACAGAAATGATCAATGATAACATATATATTCTATATTCAACTAAAACAAATAATTCAAATAATACAAAAAAAAAAAAAAAAAAAAAAACACTTTTATAATAAAGTGCTGAAGTGACTTGTGGCCGAGACCACCGTCATGTTCAGCTTAAATGGACCCCAGCTCGCGCGGTATCTGGGGGGGAAAGAGGCGTGGGTATAAAAAAAAAAATATACTTTACTTACTTAGCTGGTACTTCTATGCAATCCCAGTGGATTGTATACCGCACGTGAAAAATATTATAAGCGCCTCGATCTTCTGCGCTTCTTCTCCAGTTAGTCACACCGAGTTCTGTAAGGTTCTCAGTAACCTGGTCTTTCCAACGGAGTTTTGGTCGCCCTCTTCTGCGCCGTCCATCGAGTTCATTGTCGAAGACTTTTCGAGCTGGAGCATTTTCGTCCATGCGTACAACATGACCTAGCCAACGCACCCGTTGCACCTTAATGCGTTTGACCACGTCAATGTCAGTGTACAGCTCGTACAGCTCATGATTCATACGACGCCGATACTCTCCGTTAACGATGATGGGCCCATATATTTTACGGAGTATTTTTCTCTCGAATACCGCCAGAACCGATTCATCCGCTTATGTCATAACCCAGGATTCTGAGCCATACACTAGGACAGGTAGAACCAGTATCTGGTATAGCTGGAGTTTTGTTCGTCGAGAGAGGGCTCTGTCATTGAATCGCTTGCTTAGTCCGTAGTAGCATTTATTTGCAAGCAGGATTCTTCTCCGGATTTCTAGACTGACATTATTTGCTTTGTTGATGGCGGAGCCTAGGTAGACAAAATTATCTACCACCTCGAAATTATAGTTGTCAACGTTCACGCAGTTTCCCAAACGAGTAGATTCTTTGTTCGTTGAAACTAATAACTTCGTTTTGTCCTCGTTTACCGTTAGACACATTTTCGCTGATTCCTTCTGAATACCTGAGAAGGCTGCAGTCACATCCCGCAGTTTTCGACCGATGATGTCAGCGTCATCAGCGTACGCGAGTAGCATGTGGCTTTTGTTGAATATAGTGCCACTCGTGTTTACTGCAGCTTTTCTCATTATCATCTCCATCACAATGTTGAAGAGATCGCACGATAGGCCGTCGCCCTGTTTTAGGCCTCGTCTGGTATAGAATGTAAGGTCCTTGCCAATCTTCACTGAAGACTTCGTGTCAGTCAGCGTCATTCCGCAAAGACGTATCAGCTTCGCTGGAATACCAAACTCAGCCATGGCTTCAAGTAATTTCTGCCGTATCGGGCTGTCGAAGTCAGCTTTATAGTCGACAAAAAGATGGTACGTGTCGATTTGTTTCTCTTGGGTCTTTTCCAGGATTTGCCGAAGTGTGAAAATCTGGTCAGTTGTTGATTTTCCAGGTCTAAAGCCACACTGATAAGGCCCGATCAGGTTGGATTACACTGGCTTTAGTCTTTCACACAGCACTCGACAGGACCTTATATGCGATGGGTAAAAGACTGATCCCGCGGTAGTTGGAGCACACACTTGGATCACCTTTTTTCAGCACAGGACATAATACGCTTACATTCCAATCGTCGGGCATCCACTATTTAAGCCAAACCGTGCGCAGGAGCTGGTGCATGCTAGTTATCAGCTCCTCGCCACCGGACTTGAAGAGCTCTGCGGGCAGACCGTCGGCACCGGCTGCTTTGTTGTTTTTCAGCCGCGATATTGCTCTTCTTACCTCGGCTTGACTTGGTGGTGGGCAATCTAAGCCGTCGTCGACAATTGGCGTGATAACTTCACGTGCGCTGCCTTCTGGAACCAGCAGTTGCTGAAAGTGTTCTCTCCATATGTGCAGCACACTCTGCGTATCCGTGACCAGATTTCCATCACTGTCTTTACAGGTGGGGAGGCCATTACCGTATTCCATAAAAATATAAAAATATAACAATATTAAAATATAAAAATATAAAAATACTCATATTTTTCGAAATTTGATTTTGTTAGAGTCTTTAAATGCACTTCACAAAAACCTAGCATACTCTAGGGCGACATTTGAAACAACATCTATTGCAGGCATTCACATCTTTGCCTTAGATATACGCTTACACAATGCCAATACCCTTTCGAATTAAATTTAATACTTAAATTAATTTTTTTTTGTTTTCTTTCTTTCATTACAGCTTTACGACATGCAGTTGTCAACAATTCCGTTGTAAAACTATTTAAATGCATGCACAAAGCTAATTTTAAATACAATACACAACGGATATTAGCATATTTTTTCGAGCTGAACATATGTTAACTAAATAAAAGGGTACCGTAAAACGGAAAAAAAAACAACTACAAAAGTTTTTAATGTATCCGAAAGAAAACACAATACAATGAAAACTGGAGGGAAGAAAGAAAAAAAAAAGAACAGCAAAGTTTTTGTTTTATAAATAAATAAACATTTAAACAAGAAAAACTATGTATAACTTTTTGCTGCTATTGTTAAATGTTGTAACTGACGAACGACTATAATAATGATGTTGATGGCAACGACGACGACGATGATGATGAATACAATGCCAACAACACTGGCAGGCAACTGAAGTATCAGCAGCAACGACAACAACAGGATATATTGAAAACATTTTTGAAAGAAAGTTAAAGCTTTGCCGGCAAAAGGCTTCTATACTATAAGATCCCCTTTGGCCATAGAAGTTTCTTGGCATGTATTTTGTGCAACTGTGGCAACCAGGATCTTCGACAACTTCGTTATTATACAAAAAATTCTAAACGAAAAGAGTAAAGCCTTGCAGATGCAGCATAGTATGATAAGTAAACTCTTCTACAATTGAAAAACTGTGCGTTTGTCTCAATTTGCATCTACTTTGCAACAACTCTAGAATAGAACTTGGCGAAACACTATACTTCGAGGAAGAGCAACAGTGTCGAGAGAGAGAGAAAGAGCGCGCAAGCAAGCAACCCACATCTGGATAAGGTAAGTACGTTAACATAACGATTAAGCAACTTGTTGCACTATTCCACAGAGATTTGACTACATTTTCCCCGCGTCCATTTCCCCCTCCACCCGCCAACTCTTGTTAAAGTTACTGGCGCTGGGGGATTTGGAGGAAAGTCAAAATAATATATAAACTAATTTAATTAAAGTTATCATAATAATGCCAACAGACAACTCATAAACAAGAGGAGCAAAGTTTTAAAGTTGTTGAAAACACGTTTCCGTTTTTTTTCTCGCAAATTAAACTCAAACAGCAGTAGAAACAATTCACTAACCACCACCAGTGTATGAATTGCAAAAGATGCAGAAAGAACAAGCACCGGTATCTGCATAAGCCAATGTGGTATTCTAATTTGAAAGCACACGAAACAAAAAGATTTTTGTAGAATATGACTTGATTGTTGTTGTTTTTTAATTATCCAATTATTATACATTGTCCTCAAGCGGGGGTAAGCATATGTTATGGAAATAGCAGAATATTGCATACTTTGGAGATGATGTTTTAAGTGAAATTCATTGTAGCATATTTTAAGGAGAACTTAGATATGATTCCAGTTGGATGAAATCATTTACAGAAATTTGTACTTTAAGTCGATATACTTGTCAAATTGAGATACATAGGGTGGACCAAAGGTCGTTTTATTTTGGAAATAATGATGAAGGAAACTATATAAATCAGATAAAATATATTTATTTATAAAGAAAAAGAAATAATTAAGTGTTGCTTTTGAAGAGGAAGTGAGACAGTTGTTCTACATATTTTACCCTACATCTTAAAGCTGTGTAAATTAGAAAATTTTTTCGGTATTAACATTTTGAAAAGTTAAAAAACTTCTATGCGTCCTTTTGAGATATCAACAACAGCTTTGCTACTGATTTAGAAACTTTGAACTATGTCATCATCTTCCAGTGGTTCTCAACAGTTTGATTTAAAAATCGCCGCTAATTTTCTAATATTGGTTAGGGGTGCGGATATCCTCAGTAATAAGATTTGGATACGAAGCCCTCTAATTTTGTGTGATTGGACAAAAAAGGCTTGATACAAAATTTGGGGGAGGTGCTGTGGTTTTAAATTACAGCGCATCGTGGTTGGGACGGAGGGCAAAAATCCACGTCAAACCCCGCAACTGCCCCGAAGTCGCACATTGAGGATTCAAATGTAGGACAGACCTCCAGTCAATTTTCCCTTCTGACATTTTCTCCAAACACACCTCACCCCCATCTTCATCCCCTTAGTCGGCTTCCATACAAAAATCAAATTTTTATAAATTTTGTATGTCCGACCCCCAATTTTTATGCAACCTCAACAGTTTATTAAAACATATGTACCCTCTATCTTCAACCCTAAAGGTGGTCCCCATATAATTTTTTTAAAGAAATCAGCTCTTGCCGCTCCTATAAAATGTATGACCGACCCTAGTTAATTTTCACTCGTGACATTTTTGCCAAACATACTTTCATCCCCTTAGTCGGCTTCCATACAAAAATCAATTTTTTTTTATAAATTTTGCTCCCACCGTTCTAACTGCCCGAAAGGTGCCCCTAGAGGACTCAAATGTATGACCGACCCCCCAATATTTTTGTAATCCTAAAAGTTTCTAAAAACATATCTACCCTCTATCTTCAACTCTCAAGGTGGTCTCCATAAATTTTTTTTTTAAGAAATCAGCTCTAGACGGATCTCAGGCATTTTTCTTTCCTAAAATTTTTGCCCAACATATCTACCCCCACCTGCACC
The DNA here is from genome assembly GCA_964034835.1 of Muscina levida. NCBI lineage: Eukaryota > Metazoa > Arthropoda > Insecta > Diptera > Muscidae > Muscina > Muscina levida. Next base: position 63,034,007 of record OZ035882.1, read on the forward strand.
CCCTAAGGTGTTTTTCCATACAGAAATCAATTTTTTTTTTATAAATTTTGCTCCCACCGCTCTAACTGACCCAAAAGTGTCACCAGAGGGTCAAGGGAATGACCGACCACCAATATTTTTGCAACCTTAACAATTTCTGAAAACATATCCACCCTCTATCTTCATACCTTAAGCTTGTTCCCATACAATTTTTATTTTCTATACTTTTTTCGTGAAATTAGCTCCTGCCGCTCCATAGTGCCTCCTAGAAGGTAAAATATCTACCCTCTATCTTCAATCCTTAAGGTGGTCCCCATAAAAATTTTGTAGTATTTTTTATTATTTGTTCTATGAAATCAGCTCCTGCCGCTCCCATGATGCCGTCAAAAAGGGTAAAATATATGACTGACCCCCACTAATTTTTCGCTCCTAATATTTTTTTCGAACATACCTACCCTCTAAGGGCGCTCTCTACAAAAATTAGAATGTTATAAAATTTGCTCCCATCCTTGGAGTAGGATGCGCCTAGATGTCACCTCTGTGTTATTAAACCATAAATCCACAATATCGAACCGATGTCCGTATGATTAATATAAAATCCGCATATAATAAATGTTACTCATACGTTGCATAGTAGCGGGTACCATATGCAAACTCGCTATTTTCCAGAGCTCGCAAAATATGCTCAACCAAATTTTACTGCGCGGTCTGCTCACTTAAAAGACCGAAAAAACTGAGACAGAATCGTTCAGTGTCTGAACAGCAACCCTTTTCTCGTCTCGTTCGTGTTCTTGCTCTCTGGTTTCGGGTTGAACGTAACACATGAATCGGTCTCTTACTAACCGCTTGATACGAACCGAACCGTCCGTCGCTCAGCTACTGAGAGTCAGTAAGTGAGCAAGGCAAGCAAAGTATCCGCAAAAAAGGTTTTTATTTTTATTGTTGCTTTGCCTTATGTTGTTGCTTACAAATGTCGTCACAGGCATTAAAGAGGAAGGGAGAAGAAAAGGGGCCCATCAGTGTGCATATGCGTATGCGTATGTTTGCCTCTCCGCATGCGCAACACACATACATGCTCAAAAGACCGTTTGCCAAGTTTATGCAAAGTAAAGGGTCTCGAGTAAACCCATGAGCAGATCTAGTGAACAAATACGCTCATCGGTTGAGCAAAGAGCAAGCCCAACAAAAACAAAGTTTAAGGGTTTTTTCGCGACAGTTTCGCATCGTGTCAGTGGATGAGTGGTTTTTATCTGACAACAAGCACGAGAAAGACCAATTATTGCGAGCTCAGTTATTTTCAGTACAGTACTTGGGTCAGGGTTGTCAATCAATATCTTCAGCAATGACTAGTTTTCTACTTATCACAGATAATACTCCCTATATATGGCCAGAAATTTGGAGTAATTGGGGAAAATGACAAGTTTTTGAAGATTTAATTGGGAAAAAATTAGTTATATTTGGTTTTTTATATAGATATGTTAAAAGAAATTATTTTTTTAAGCCTTACCTAGAATTCTGCTGGAGAATGAAATCACAAATCATCAAAGTTATAGCTGTAAAACCATGCGAACAATTATCAATATATGGACCAAACATAAAAGGTCATAAAAAGTCTGGCCTATGAACGCCAACTTGCCCAAAAAATTGACTTTAACCCTCTCAGACACGATGTCCCATATAAAGGACAGAAGAGTTTTTGACATTTAAAGTCATGGATTGCTGGATATTGGTTTGTTTTTAGTTTCCGATTGATGCTGTGCAAAACAACGGCATTTTACCGTTAGAAAATCATAAACATCACGCTTCCTTCATGATCATTTTCATTGTTGTGGCGATTTTAATGAAAGCTTGTTGTGTGTTCTAATAAGTCTAAACTTTGGCGGCTCTAGAAAGTGCGTTATTGATAAATTTTTTGATAAATAAAATCAGTGAGTGTTAATAACATATTAAATAAGTGATTTAACAAATAATACCAATTTTGATTTATTTACGGTAGTCTTTAGATAAGATTTTGTCCAATCCCTTATAAGGGACAATCGTACGGAGTGGTTGCTGTTTTGCGTGTTTATCAACAGAAATTTGTTTAAAGATCTAAGGTAATGTTAATGTTTAAATTAGGTTTGAGTGGTAATAATATGACAAATTTAATTTTGTTATAGTTTCGTATCATTTATTGTAAAAAAATGTCAAAAAGAAGGACATTAAATGAGGAAGAAATTTTAGAAGCCCTCGAAATTGTTTCTGATATAGAAGATTTAGATGAAGATGAGGAGAGTATTGAAATAGCTGTAGAGAGTGTTCAGAATGCAGAATTTTCCATCGTTATCTGCAATGAAAGAGCAAGTCAAGACGAAGGTGATGAAAATGAAGAAGTTATTTTTGAAGGCATGGACATACCAATTCTTGATCAACAAGATCTTCAAGAATTGGGTGTAAACATTTCTGACTTGGTTGATCTTATCGAAGAAACCGAACCGTCCTCATCAACAGCCGATCTACAATTTACGAAAAAAAAGAAATTGTATGGAAAACGAGATTACTTCGAGAAGTTGAACCAAATGGTATGAATTTTGTTCAAGCCGAAGAAGAAATTCAGGCTGTGGGCACAACTTACTCCTATTTCTCAAAATATTTCACAGATAGTTTTTATGCATCTGCAGCACATTTTACAAATGTTTATGCTATACAAAAAGGATGTAACAACAACTTCAAACCGTGTAATGTTGATGAAATTCGAGTGCTATTCGCTCAACATATGATGATGAGCTGCTTTAAATTGCCACGACTGCGAATGTACTATGACAGACGCTGGGGAATTCCATTTTTTACAGAAAATATGTCTGTCAATAGATTTTTTTCACTCCGAAGTCATTTGCATTTGACTGATATGTCAGTTCGCCCCCCAGATTGCAAAGATCGCTTGTATAAAGTTCGTCCCATCATTGAACAGGTTCGTCGTCGATTGAAAGAACTACCTTTGGAAGAAAACCTCTGCGTAGGTGAGCAGATAATACCATTTAAAGGGAAATTTTGTGCCAAACAGTACATAAAAGGAAAACCATGCCCATGGGTCATAAAAGTGTATTTCCTTTGCGGAAAAAGCGGAATACCATACGATTTTATAGTGTATCAAGGTTCGACCACTCCTTTGAATCAAAATCTAGTGAAAATGATTGGCAGTGGAGATCCACTATTGTACTGGAGCTTTCAAAAAGAATTCCCCTTGATGAAAAGGGACATAAGTTATACTTCGATAATTATTTTCCATCGTTTCAACTGTTTGAAATTCTTTTGAACAGAGGCATTTTTGCAGCAGGTACAGTTCGAGCAAACCGGTTTGCAAATCCTCCGTTACCTGATCAAAAGGCAGTGTCCAAGAGGGGTCGCGGAGCATCTGCACAATGCTTTAGTGAAAATGGAAAAGTAATTTTTACAAGATGGTTTGACAATAAAGTCGTGAATCTTGCATCAAACTTTGTTGGAATTGGGTTGGAAGATAAAGCTCAACGATGGGATAAAGAATCAGGTCAATATGTGGAAGTTACTCGTCCAGAAGTTGTGCGTCTGTATAACATGTGCATGGGTGGAGTTGATCTACTAGATCAAATGATTCAGTACTATAGAATCAATTTTCGCACTTCGAAGTGGACGGTACGCGTTATAATGCACTTCATGGATGTGGCTCTAACTGCAGCATGGATGGAGTACAGAGCTGACTGTATAAAAAAATCAATTTCAACCAAACACATCCTTGATTCATTACATTTTCGCTTAGAGGTGGCTAATTCCCTTCTTCGAGTTCAACAAGCTCACCAGCCGCCAGTTATAGAAACACCGAAACGTGGAAGACCTTCAAAGCTTAGCACAACAGCACCATATACCTCTGCAAATGATGAAATGGAAGAAAATAATAACGACATGCTCCATTAACTGCTCTAAAACGAAAGCGATCTATGCAGCTGCAGCCAGCAAAAGAGGTACGAACAGACGCCAATCTACATATCCCATATTTTGTAGACACCAAGAATAATGGACGCTGCAAGAATGGAGACTGCGGTAAAAAAACCTTCATTCTATGCAAGAAGTGCAACGTCTACTTATGTTTGAAAAGAGAAAGCAATTGTTTTGCTGCATTTCATGAAAAATAACTATGATTTATTCCTATAGTTCTATTATATGTTCGAGTATTATACGTACATATTCTTTATTGAATTTTTTGAACTTTTTATATTTTATTTTTTCAACAAACTTAAGTTTATAATCTTATATTCATACAAAATCTTATTTATAAATAAAATAAATATGAAATAAGAAACTATTTAGTGCGAATATCAATAAAAGATAATGTAGATATTGTTAATAATTTTGGGTACTTTGAGTACGAATGTCCCATATATGGAACATGTATTATCGGCCCAGATATATATTTTTCAAGAAATTTTTTTACAGAATCAGGTTCAGCATTGTCATATTAGCCTAAGTGCAAATTTTCATAATTTTAGCTCAACGCTCTGATTTGTGTGTCTGAGAGGGTTAATCCTTTATATTTACAATTTAACTCGCAATAATGTTAAAAACTAACTTCTTAAGAGTTTAAAAGCTACAGTCTGCTTAAATCACTCTAAAAGTGTTGCATACTTGTAGGTGTTTTTTTTCTTCTATCATTTCATTGGCTTTTGGCATCCATTCAATTTCTCAAAACTGCACATATACCTTTGAATTCCTGCATCTATTTCTACATTTGAAAATCCATACAAAATCTTGCAAACACCAATGTTTCACTTTGGCATTCATAGAGCCCACAATCATTCGTAGCGACCCACAATCTGTACAAACAACTTTATTCTAATTTGGGTGGTCCTGGTGAAACACCTGACAACCAATGTTTTTCTACTGTCACCTCTAACGTTAGCCCCAAAAAGATTTAACATATGCCAACGATACCATTGAATGACCAAGATAATGGAAAGCCCGGATTGCCACCTGGCAGAGTGAGAAACAGTGGGTGGCAACAAGGGACGACCGTACGCATGTTGGACATAACATGACACCGGTATGGGAAGCCACAGTTTTTCAATTTCACTTGTTTGCCGTTAATTAGTAACTACGGGTGCTGTGTAGCAGTCAGTGACTGGCAGCGAATGGGCAGGCAGCGTGGTCTTAGGCCAATTCAGCTGCTGGTGTTTGGCTGGGGCAGTATTGGCAAATAAATCAAAGCCACAAAAGCAGTATTGAGCTTCGTCAAAGCGGAATCTATACTGGCACAGAAACACACACACACACTTTATGTAATAAGTGAGTGCAACTGTTTGACCTGAGTGTTAGTGCAGTGTTTGTTCTGGGCTGTTGTTGGCAAAGCGATGAGATTACTTTGCATGCAAGTAATTACATTTGATGGTGTTTTTTTTGTTGTGTGGCACACACACCTACAGGTTCACAAACACACATAATACATAGCCGCACATTTAGACTCACATACTTATCCCCAAAACCACTCACATACACTAGTACAATAGCACTCGAGAGTCTTTACATGTGCCACTGTGTGCGTGTGTGCGTGTTGGTTGTTGAGCCAGTTATATGGTGCAATATCATGAAAATGCTGTCGGTACATGTTTGAGGCGTGTTATGGATGTAAATGAAAATTTCCATTCACAACCTATAATCCAATGTTCTTTTAGCACACATCCGTCTGCCTTTACCTTTCCCTTTCTCTCTTCCTCTCTCTTTCTACGTATGCCTCTTCTACCACCTCGGATCTCTATCGAACTACCGTTATGATGTATTGCAGTAATGCATGCATATTTGAAAACATGTAAAAAAATATATTGCATACCCTCAGGCTGACCCAGAGTAGCAAGTATTTCTCATACATACAATGTAAAACGAGGGCATACATTCTATGTTGCATGCACAAGCCCAAAGCAAAGCATACCTTGTGGCGTCCATAGATAAAGAGAAGGAGAGAATATATAAAAAAAATCACTAAAGCATAAGGTTAGGCTTTAAAAGGCACCTTTTATCGAATGAGATTTCACTTTAAGTTTTATAACTTTTCATAAGGTTTTGTTTGTTGTTTGGTCAATTCTACCTTTTCTGAGTAGTGTTTAATTGTTGTTGTTCGTACTAGATTACGCGGTAAATTATAAAAATATTTGTGCATTCAGTTATCTCGCTGTCATAACGCTGGACATAATGTCATTCATTAGGTCCTGTGTTATTTTGTTAAGTTTTTCTGTGCCACATTTTTTCCACGTATTGTTTGTTTTGCGTATTTATGTGTTTTATTTTCTGTTTCTCTTACTACAACCAGCTAAGCATTTTATAATTTGATTTTAATATTTTAATTATGTCAATTTTACCTGAATGGTCTCCATTACTATGGACACAAATTGCGTCTGTTGTTCCTGGATTTTCTACCATGGTTACCTACATGACGTCGACATCGCCCATGTGACCTTTTTAGTCGTTCGCTTTGCTCTGTGTTTGCCATGACAGTGTTTCAGATTCGTAGAAATTTGTGTGTATTTCATTTTGCCGGAATTAGTTGTATAGATAACGCAACGCGTGTTGTTTGGATTGTAAACAAATTAAACAGTGTGCTGCATATTTTCAGGAGAGCCGAAATAATTTGCCTACCTTAGGGTGTTTTGTTTTGTCATAATGGATAGATAAGGTACTAAGCGGTAGCTTGCTAGTATTTTGTAAAAGATATTGTGAAGCGGTCAAACAAACATTAAAATTTGACGCCAAAGGAAAGCAAGTCCAAATTGTATAAGTTTCATTGACAATCTACAGGCAGAACCGGAAATTTTTGGCAAATATTTTTAAATATTCAAAACTTTGATAAATGTTTATGAATACAGCAGTAAATATATACAGATATTCCTACAGAAAATTTTTGTGTGGGAGATACCAGAAGTGGTCGGCCGATATAATAAAAATGTTATAAGCTTGACTGTTACGGAAAATATGACTGAATGCAGTATACTCGCAAGAAACAAATCTATGTGAAACTAAGAGATTGAATTCGGTCATATGTATAAAAGGTACCAGAAGGGGTGTAGCAAATATTTCGATTTTCTGTTTCGTAGTTACAAATAAATTTATGAAAAAAAATTAAAAAATTTGCCTAAATATTTTTTTATAAGAAATCTAAATGATTTAACCTTTAAAATGTAGTCATATTTGTTGGTATAGTTATTAACTGCTCCCAGCCATCTTCCCCTACGTGTTGTTACAGGTTCTGGAGGTAATGCAAGATCTGGAAACATTTGTTTAAAAAGTTCCACTGTACATAGAGCTTTCAAAAATACATTCTTGACATTAGCAATAGTTTTATTTACGTTTTCATATAAATTTCTAATATATTCACATAATCGATGAAGACCATGAGCAATACATGTCACATGCGTCATTTTCGGATAAAATGCAACTGTAGCTTTTGCAGCATTTACCATGTATGGAGCTGCATCCGTCACAAAGATCAAAACATTATTCTTTTTGAAATTGACGTCCAGATTTTTGATGGCGTCGTCACACAGTGGAGTTATTAGTCCTTTCCAAGGCTGCTGTCTGTATTAAAAATTCCTTACTTGTTACATTTTTGCCTGTTGCATATATAGTTTCATCTATTGAGATCCATATAAATTGATTTTTTTGCTCGTATATTATCCATGCAGTCGTTGTATACACATTTTTTAAATGTTTAATACGAAGAACTGTTTCGTATGCCACTTGGTAGTCCGTGCACTCCTTTAAATAGAGTTCCTAAATTTATTGATTTCTCATTTTGTAAAGTGGGATGTCAGCAGAAACAAAAGCTCGGCACAGTGTTTCCTGAAAATCATTTTCTTTTCAGCTTATTTTCACTTCTATGACTTAACTGAATATGTTTGCCGCTTTCCAAATGCTGTTTCACGTGAAATTTCCAATCTGCTGCAATAACTTTGCAGATTTGGCTGTTACATTTGAAAAAAGCAAAGTTGCAAAGACTTCATTGTTTTAACGAACGAAAAATTAATGTGAAAAACATAAAATATGCTTAAAAAGGGATATTTTTAAAAAAATATGCACTAAAAACATCAAATATGCTTAAAAAAAGATGTTTTTTTTTTTTGGGTATTTTTGCTCTTAAAACCGAAATATGCCGATATATGACTTTATGGGTAAAATATGCTAAAATATCCTCTAACAAATAGGTCTCAAATCACTTGTAGTGTGATAGATAGGTCCAAATATTTTGCGTAGTATTTTTCTCTCGTAGACTCACAGAATAGATTGATCCGCTTGTGTCATTACCCAGGTTTCTGCGCTGTAGAGCAAGACAGGTAGGATCAGAGTCTGGTAGAGCTGGATCTTTGTTCTTCAAGAGAGCGTTTTGTCGTTAAATCGCTTGTTTGGCGCATAGTAGCAGAGGTTTGCGATCACTACTCGTCTTTTGATTTCCAGGCTGACAGTATTATTTTTGTTTATGGCGGAGCCAAGGTAGACAAAATCATCTACCATATACCAAACTCAGCCATAGCATCCAACAAATTCTGTCGTATCGGACTGTCAAATGCAGCTTTGTAATCGATGAACAGATGGTAGGTGTCGATCTGCATTTCTTGGGTCTTCTCCAGGATTTGTCGTAGCGTGAATATCTGGTCGGTGGTGGATTTACCAGGTCTAAAGCCACACTGATAAGGTCCAATAAGGTTCGCCAGAAGGGGCTTTAGTTTTTCACATAACACACTAGACAAGACCTTGTATGCGATGGGTAAAAGGCTAATCCGCGATAGTTGTTACACACACTAGGATCGCCTTTCTTAAGCACGGGACATAGGACACTCAGATTCAAATCATTGGTCAAGCACTCCCTGAGCCAAATCGTGTTTATGAGCTGGTGCATACATGTTACCAGGTCATCGCCGCCGGCCGTCCATCAGCTCCCGCAGCTTTATTATTTTTAAGCCGCGCAATTGCCGTGCTGATCTCGTTTTGGCTCGGTGGTGGACAGTCTACTCCATCGTCGATGATTGGTGCGATTTCGTCACTTATGCTGCCTTCGGGAACGGGTAGAGATTCAAACTGTTCCCTCCATATTTGCAGCACACTCTGAGTGTCCGTGACCAGATTTCCGCCTCTGTCCTTACAGGTGGGGATCCCTGTTCCAAAACCTTTACTTTTACCTTTTGGTAGAACTTTCGGGCCTCACCTCTATCCCTGTAGTTTTCGATATCCTGGCTCTCTCTTTTCTTCCACAGACGCTTTTTCCGTCTGAACAGGCGTTTCATCTCCCTCCTTTTCTCTTTAGGCTGCAGCATCCATTTCCTTAGACATTTCGCGACACTTATCATCGTACCAGGGCTTGTCTGAGCGTGTGTTTTCATAACCCAGTACGGTCGTTGCGGCAGTGGTCATAGAATTCGCAATATGCTGCCACTGTATATCGCGAACATCAGAACTAGGGGGGTTTGTTTGGAGTAATTGAGAGAGTTGGTTGGAGTAGGCATTGGCTATCTCAGTGGTATTCAGCTTTGTGTTGTCTAGCTTCCTTTGCTTTTGATTACGAGTTTTTTTAGCACTATATATTCGTGTGCGTACCTTGGCTGCAACTAGGTGGTGATCCGAGTCAATATTTGCACTGCACATCACACGCACGTCCATAACGCTTGAGACATGCCTTCCATCATAAAGATCAGTTAAGGTTTATTCGAGTCATCCTGCCCACCAGCCAGCCAGACAGACGGACATGGTTCAATCGTCTTAGAAAGTCATGAAATGAATTTGATCTTAAGATGCTTGGGTTGTAACGCGTCTCCTTTAATGCGTTACACTTTAACTCGTGTTCTGCATTTACATTATACCATTTTCTACAAATCTTGTAAATATTAAATACCTTCAATTAATTGTAAATAAATACATAAAGCATGCATCGATTTTCACGATCCATATCTTCCTTAATTCACATGATATGTAGCTTCAGTATAAATAAATAAAATGTAATATTTTTTGCAGTTTTTGAATTTTTTTCAGATTTTTTTTCTTTTTTTTTTTAAATATTTTTTTTACCAATTTGTTAGGCTCAAAACAATTAGTTTCATAACTTTAAAACTATTGATCGCATAAAAAACAATTATATACATCATTTAAAGATATTGTTTTGTTGTTACTCAAAATTTCTTTAAATTTACTTTAACAAAATCGGACAAGTTGTTTTTGAGTTATGACAACATTAGGGGAGAAATGTCTCAAAATATTGAAAATTTTACTTAAAAATTATTTAAAAACAAAAAAATTATCCTTAGAAGGGAAAAATTTAACCATTTTTTTGTACTTAGGTAGCCATGATACATCAAAATTATAATGTGGTTGGTTGGTATGCAGGTATCTCCTTTGTAGAGGAGATCACTTTGTCACATTGTGACTCCCATTAAGCATTTGCGCCATCCCTACAACCGTGCTGCCTGATTGCGTTGCCAGTTGTCGATTAGGAATCCGGAGTTTCGATCCAAGACGTCTAGTTAATGATTTTACAAAAATTGTTGATCCTTCCAAGGTTTCCAGTCTCCTTCTGTATACGGCTGGGCAGTAACATATAATATCGTCGGTAGATGGTTCACTGCTGTTTTGCCCACAGTAGATACATTCGCTTTTCGTTGCAATTCCATTCTGTTCGCATGTCTGCCTATGGGTCCATGTCCCGTCAGGTAGGTAATAATTTTTCTTATCTGGTTCCTCTCAAGATTTACTAGGTACGACATACGCTTCGCGTAGTATTCTGCCCATGTCTTTTTGGCTTTTCTACAGGTTTCCTCATTCTATTTTTTGCTGTTGACCTGTATAATATACAGTAGAAATAATAAAGTAGTTTTGTTATTTCGTTGCATACTTTCTTAATTGTGTTATTACTATAACCATTGCCTATTTATAGGCTGCCATAGCATTACATCACATATCATCATATTTCGTGTTACTGTGCTCGGCTTATTGTAACAGATGTCTTTTTTTATTTTAAATACCTTTACTATCATGAACCACAACTTTTTTAGTATAAAAATATCTTTTTTTTTAACAATCATATATAAATTTGTTGGCGGTGATGTTTTCACAGCACAATAAAACTGTTGCTGCAATTAAACTAAATTTAAATTTCACTCAACGCAAAAAAAAACATACTACAACCACATTTGAAACATGTGTAATACACCTTATCTACAACAACAACAAAACTATTAAATATTTCAACACAAATTGATAACAGATTAGGGTCATGTTTTACGTTATATAGACATTAGTTGTTAAATTCTCTCTCTTGATATGACACAATGAACTTTTCTTAATAGGCCTTTCGCTATACAAATAAAATTTCCCACATTTGTCATTCATCCATTCAGAGACCTACTCAAATTTGTGGACATTCATCATGACCCGATATGTCAGGTGTTATTAAACTGTCACCAAATGCTTAAATTTGAATATTGTCTAGACGGCCATTGTATGGCACCCACTGCTGCCATGTATCTTGGCACCCCAAGGCCGGCATTCACACATTTAGACAGTGAGTAGATTGACCACCACTCCTCCTTTAACTACTGCTTTGTTGGAACAACAACAAAGGCCAAGTCCCAAAAACAACAACAATTGCTGAATTGCCACAATAAAGAAACAATTGGAAAACTTACATTTTCATAATGTGACAACCATTTTTTTGTTGTTGTTTGTACACATCCCTACTCGATACCCCACGGTGTAGATAAGTTGACCCAAGTGATGGTCTTATTCTTAATACAATGTTTTAGGGTAAACACAATTATGATAAGAACACAATAGAATTGTATGATGGCAATACACAGGGTGCCCAATAGAAAAGTGTAGAAGCAAACTGCTATATTTAACTATGTGCAAACAGGGGACAAGGTCCGCTCCCAAAAGTTCATAGACCTTTGGGAATTGCCCAAAACAATGTCTATGTTTTGTTGACTACTACAAATATAAACGTTATTTGAAAATCGCTGCGCGTTAATGCAACGGAAGAATGTATATTTGTATTAACTTTTGCTTGTGTATAGGTGCTGAGGGGTTTCTATATGTTTTATGTTGCCATGGGGGTTTATTTACTCAGTGTATTCCTTACTGGCTCTTTTACTAATCACCTCATGTGCAAAGAAAATGTGCCATGTAGTTGGTTCACATGTGGTACTTTTTAAGACTAAAGTTTAAATCAAAGATTTTACAAATTTTTTCATCTTCTGTCTGTGTGCTCTCTAAAGAAACCAAGAACATTTATTCGATCGCCATGTAACTTTTATTAAGTGTTATCAGCACATTGCTGCAGGTTTATAGTGCACAGATAAAGTACTACTTAATTAGCGAAGCTGAAATGTGGGACATTGAATAACTGTCCCTCCTTTCGATAGAAATCAAATCTCGTCTGTCTGTGTGCTCTCTATAGAAACTATGTGCATTTATTCGATCGCCATGTGCCTTTGACAACGTACTATCAGCTTAGTGGTAAAAGTTTTTGGTTCACCGAAAAAGTACTGCAAATATACCAATGATAAAATTTAAGACTGAAAAACTGTCCCTTTTTGACAAAAATCAATATGATACTGTATGTCTGTATGTTCTTTATAGAAACCAAGACCGTTAAGCCGATTGTCATGTAAGTTTTTTTTTAGGTGATATTCGTACATTGATAAAAGTTTTTAGTTTACAAAAAAAGTACTACTTAAGAGCTAAAGATGAAGTAAGAGACTTTGAAAAAATGTTGTTCTGTTTCACAAAAATCAATATTTCTGTATGTTCTTCATAAGAAACAAGACCACCTATCCGATCTTTATGTAACTTTGACAACATGCTATCAGGGCAATGATAAAGGTTTTTAGTTCACGGAAAAAAAAGTATTTAAAAATTATTGAAGATAAAATATTGGGGCCTTTGAAAAATTACGCCTTTTTGATAAAAATCGATATAATTCTGTCTGTGTGAGGTTTTGAAATGAACCATAACCTTTTAGATGATTGTAATTTAACTTCACAGAAAAATTTCTATAACAGGTTCAAAGGTCAGATGTTAAACTTTGAAAAAATTTGGACTGTATGAGCGGTGGGCGTGGCCAATTTTGATGAAATTCCAGTTTTTTTTCTCAATTTAGGCAATATAATGCTCGGTGCCAACTTTCAATGATTTTGGACCACTCCTTATAGTTTTTGCGAAAAAATTGATTTTATACACAAACCCATCAATGGTTGTATGGGCGATTAGATGTGGGCGTGGTCGATTTTGATGAAACTTGGCATACTTCTGTTGTTTAGTCTAGAAAGTGTATGCACCAAATTGGAAGACTTTTGTTTGGATATTAAAAAATTTAATGCGAAAAAATCTATTTGCACTGTATGAGCGGTGGGCGGTGGGCGTGGCCAATTTTGATGAAATTCTAGTTTTTTTTTCTCAATTTAAGCAATATAATGCTCGGTGCCAACTTTTAATGATTTTGGATCACTCCTTATAGTTTTTGCGAAAAAATTGATTTTATACACAAACCCATCAATGGTTGTATGGGCGATTAGATGTGGGCGTGGTCGATTTTGCTGAAACTTGGCATACATCTGTTGTTCATTCTAGAAAGTGTATGCACCAAATTGGAAGACTTTTGTTTGGATATGATAAACTTTAATGCGAAAAAATCTATTTGCACTGTATGAGCGGTGGGCGGTGGGCGTGGCCAATTTTGATGAAATTAAAATTTGGATGAAATTCCCGTTTTTTCTAAATTTAGTCAATATAATGCTCGGTGGCAACTTTCAATGATTTTGGACCAATTGCACAATTATGTATGAAGCAATCCCACTGTGCAGGGTGAGCGCCAGAGGTGCGACAGTGTTGTCACTAGATTCTTAGTAACAAAATTTAAATAAGATTAGGCTAACAAGTATGACCGACCCCCAGTAATTTTTTCCTCCTTTACCTTTTCCCCAAACATACCTCCCTCCATATTCACCCCCTAAAAAACAGAAACATTTTTTTTATAAATTTTGCTCCCAACTGACCCCTAAAGGAATTATATGTATGACCGAACCCGAACAGTTTCTCACAACGTATCGTCTCTCTATCTTCATATTGTATATTTTATAATTTTTTTTATGAAATCAGCTTCTGTCGCTGCCATGGTGCCACGCCACCACCTTTAAATTTTTTTTTTTTTCTTTTGTCAGTATTAATATTTTCCAAAACGAAGTAATGGAATTGTAAACGGGTAGAATAGCCCCACCCCTTCTGATACCTCCCATACCAAATTCCCAATTTTTGGATAATTAATATTTCTTCCATAACTTCCAAACGGACAACTGGAGGATATTTGAATTTGGTCACCATTCTGGTACCTCCCATACAATTGATCGAATTAACCCCCATAGTTTCACATACATATCTTTTTTTTTTTGTAAGAACACCGAATTTCATCAAATTTCGACTCTTGAATGAATATGGACTATTCCGGCCAACCCCTTCTGGTACCTCCCATACAAAATGACCTATTTTTGGACAAATTATATTTTGCCAATAACTTTCAAGCGGACAGCTGGAGGACATTTCAACTTTGTCAGCATAATAATAACAGATATACCCTCAGAATATCAAAGCCTTTGTCGCACCCATTCTGGTAGCTCCCATATAAATGATGCACAGTTAATTAGAAATGCTTAATTTCAGTTTTGTTTGAGAAAAGATGCATTTCACATATAATTTTTGTATGTATATAATTGTATTGCCAAACAACACTGAATAAAAATAAGTTGATAGCTTGACACCAGTCACTCTTGGTTTGTAACAAAAATACACATATAAAAAAGCCTTTAAATGAATCACTGTACTTGACAATGGTCGAAATAATTCGGTATTTGAATATTCAACAAAAATACAAATTAAACTTGTTTTAGAAAATGCCAGTCTCGTCAACGAAATATAAGTTCAAAATATCCCTCAAGTTGTTTGTTAATTTTCTACTACAAATATTACATAGATCGAATAACTTTTTATAAGATTTTAAAATTAGCAATCTGAAAAATTTTTTATGCAAATTGCAAAGTAATTATATTATGAAATTTCACCTTAATTTTCGGCAAATTTTAGAATAGAAGTTTGAACTCGCAAGTAATGAATTCTTAAAATTCTTATACAAAATCATAGGCCAAGTGTTTTTCTTGTTTTTGCTATAAAAAGTCATTGGTTTCCAAATTGCACTTTCCGATATTTTTGAAGTCTTTATCTTATTTAATGACTAAACCTAAATAAACGCCACCAGCTGCCTACCCCACATCCTGCCATAAACCACCATAAACGCCACCACAACTGGTGCATTTGTCCTTGCCGGACAAAGATTAAAACAATGAACTCTCAATCATGTCCAAACCATGATAATCACATACAGAATTGCGAAAAATACACCCCTGTTTCAAATTTTCTGCATAAATTGGCATCCTCTTAACAAATCCTAATTTTAAAACTTTATGCTAAAGTTTTAAACTTTTATCATATCCAATGCTCTGGCGATAAAAATGACAAATGACCATAATAATAACTGAACAAAGCGTGGGGCAACAACAACAAAATTTTAAAATCAAATAATTTTCCGGACATTAACACAGCAGCAAAGGGTTTTTAACCCTTTATGTTGAGTGATATGTTGTGTTCATTAGCAAAACGGCCAAGAGAGAGAGAGACCGAGATTGAGAGCGAGCAGTTCTTGGAATTGTTGTATTTTCTGGTTAACACGATTTTTTTCTCAACTGTTTAAATGCGTTTTAATACAAACCAAAAATAAAAGGGTAGTAAAACTTTTTCGGGTCTTTTTTTCACCCTTCATACCAATAATATTTCTTTTCTCCTCTATCTTTATAGAATTTTAAATCACTTAGGCATTCGTCAATCAGTCAAGCATTCAATCAACGTACAATAATTGGTTTGTTAGTATTCATTTTTGGCTCGATTCGAAAAGAAAAACAGCCTTAAGATTTCATTTAATTATTCGTTGCACGATTAAAACTGCCAAACTCATTTCCTGGAACATCATTTAAATCAAATGCAAAAGATCGTCCCGTTTTGCATGGCATGCGGCATAGCACAGTGGTTTGTGGCACGATGAAAATGGCTATGATTGTTATGTAGGGGTCTGACAAAAATAAGTTTTTTCAACACAGTGTTTTACCTTTTTTAAAATGGATTACCATACAGTCTTATGTAGGCCAGAGAAGAAGAAGGGAGCATGAATGAGACTCACAGTGGTACTATCAGTGAAAACGCACAAGCCTCCCATACAAAATGACCTATTTTTAAAAAATGTATATTTCTCCAATAACTTTCAAACGGACAGCTGAAAAACGTTTATATTTGTTCAGTTTAATTACCTTTTAAAAACGGACAAACCCAAAACCTTTACCACAACCCTTTTGGTAGGTCCCAAACACGTCTGTACTAGTCGACTTTCGACAACATTCGAATGTTTTTTTTTTTAATTTGAATAAAATAAGTTATAATTAACAAAAACATTTAGTGATGAAAATTTTTCATCATTTGATGAAGAAGAACATGATAGGAGCAAGGACAGTCGTATTTTAGTCTCACAAACGACATCAGTGATACCATATTTGAAAATAGACAGAGATTCGACGTGACTACGACATGCATAGAATGAGGAATATTACAATAGGGTGGTCGGAAGTTATATTAGTGGAAACAGAATTTTGTCAGTGTCGCCCCCCAAAAATTACACAAGAGAACAAAATCGAACTTTTTGAGTGTTGTTTGGAATTCTATAGCAGTTTTTTTTTACTAATTTGTGGTCGCTGATTTTAAATCTAATCTGCATTTTTCTCCATCAGTTCGAATTTTTAAGTTACAGGTACTAATCGTATTTTCGCCTTTTTTCCAAAAAATTATAGTTCAAAAAATCATAAACTTTTTTTCATAAAATTTTGTTTTTTTTTTTTTAAAGAAAAAAAAAAATCAAATTTTTTAATATCACAAAAAAAAATGACTGAGTAATTGCTGTTTTATTCAAAAAAAAAAAAAAAAATTACACATTTTAATTTTCTTCGCGCTGAAAGTTAATCGGTTGGGGGCAAATTGTTCTTTTTATTAGCTACTAGCTGGCCCGGCAGACTTCGTCCTGCCTCCAAATTATTTTAAAAGATTTTGAGTGCAGTTGAAATCTTATAACGATTGGTTTATTACTTGGCCTCTGAAATATTTAAATTAAAAGGGCGAGGTATTCCCGGACATATTCAGTACTTCGTATAAATCTATATAAATCTAAGAAATTACATTTGTAAGAATTGCTAAAATGTTTCAGCAGTGCCGTCCAGGATATGATGAAAACTTACTTATTGATAGGCATATATTTTAAAACCATATTTTTAAGTCGATTGGCTGACATATAACTTTTTGTATTGGTGTACTGGGTGATTGATACTTTAGGTGTTTGGTCTGAGGTGTTTGGTCTGAGCCATGATAGTACCTTGCCCCTTTTTATTAAAAGGAGTTCCAGTTTCCAAAAATCCCTTCATTTGGCTCAACAACCCTATTAACCGTTTGGTCTGGGTGAGAACAACACCTTAAATTCGAAATGGGAAAAACCACTTTGTGAAGCTCTCTAATTCTATAGAAAGTGCACCAACATAAATATTCGCCATTCTACGTAAAGCCGTTTTGCGGTCTGGGTGACCATCTACAACTCATCCCTAACTTTCACTGAAATTTTGGGACAAATGGGGTCAACCGTTTTCACAATTAGTGGTGACATCAAAATGTACATCTTTTTTATATATAGACTTCTGAATAACTATGATGTTAAAAAAGTGACTAAATGACATGCCAAAAATTAAGTGTATCATAAGCTAAACACCGGCAATTGGTTTCAAACATACATTCCAAATTTTCTCATGCCAAAAAAATCTTATATTTTAAGTTTGAGTAAAATCGGACAATCGATATAAATTTGAATTTTCGAAATAATTCAACCCCAGCCAAATCAACTGCGGGTCCATATATACAAAAAAAATTCTCATAAAAAAACAAATATACATTCTAAATTTCAGTCAAATTGTTTAATTAGTTAAAGTTTTCATTATAATTCCACCCTAGCGACACCTACCGCGTCTATTTATACAAAAAAATGTTCTCAGGGTTCCACAAACATAAATACTAAATTTCAGTTAAATTGTTCCATTCTTTAAAATTTTGATTGTAAACCGACCCCAGCGCCACCTACCGGGTCCACTTGTACATAAAATGTTTTCTCATGATCAAACGAATATCCATTCTAAATTTCAGTTGAATTGGTACATGCATTAAAATGTTCGATATAAATCTACCCTAGCGCCACCTGGATTTGATTTTTTTCAACTCAAACAATCTACGGAAAATTTCGAATCCAATAAAAGAAAAATCAGGCAAATCGCTCCAGCCGTTCTCAAGTGATGGTATGACATACGTGGACCATTTCATTTATATATATATATATAGATATTGAATATCATAGTAAAGTAGCTTTCTAAATCATGTATGTACATAATAATCGATTGAAAATTGAATGAGTTATGCTAAGTTCGGCGATAACAGATTTTTCGAATTTTTTTGTTTCTACCCAAAAAAAAATTAAAATTTTGTATTTTTAAAAATCATGACAAATTTGCAAATTTATTTATAGTTTAATTTATAGTTTTGCCTCATATTACAACATTAATTAACTGACCAAATTTAATTAATCGGCAGGTGTCAATTTGGAAGTTACGGGAGAAATATTAGTTTTCCAAAAATAGGTCATTTTGTGTGGGAGGTACCAGAAGGGTTGATCCGATATAGTGCAAATTCATTCCTGATTCATATTTTCATAACCGTAAAACTTACTCATAGTTGGACTGAATTCAGTGTACTTACAAAAAAGATATGTATGTAAGACTATTGGGGTGAGTTCGGTCATTTGTATGGGAGGTACCAGAAGGGGTATGGCAACGGTTTCGGGTTTTTTAGGGTTTGCCTACTTTTGCAAGATAAATAAACTGACCAAATTTAAATATCCTCCGGTAGTCTGTTTGGCAGCTATCGAAGATATATTAATTATCCAAAAATAGGTAATTTGGTATGGGAGGTACCTGAAGGGGTGGGGCTATTCAGCCCATTTACAATCCCATAAGTTCGTTTCGGAAAATATTAAGGTTTGGTTTTAAGGTTAAGGTTTGCTCGAGTTACACTTTCACAAACATATTAATAAATGTTATTTCTGTATGGAAATCGCGATTTTTGTAAAATTAGTTATCTCAGTAAATTGTTGACAAAATCAAAAGTTGTGCACAGATTTCAATGAAATAAAACTCATTTGATTCAAACTATATTAAGCTAAATGTTTTAAGACCAACACTGTGATTTTTGTTGCATTATTTTTTTTTTATGAATTATTAAAAAACAAAATGTTTTTTTTTTTTTGTAATATTGTTGTTTTTTTTTATTAAAACTTAACCGATATCTCAGAAACTACTAGGCCAAATTAAAAACAATGTAGGCACGGATTAAAGATAATTTTGTTGACGAGTTTCAGTTTTTTTTTAATTGAATATGGTGAACCTTTTTTAAGTTATTTAAATATTTGTAGTGGAGGTGCCTTAGTTTTGGACATAACGGTATATCGCGAAAAGTCGTGCTGATACAAAAAAAACCAAGTGCAGATTTGGGTTCAGCGTCCCAAATTACCTTTAAAACAATATTCAGTTCTTAAACAACAAATACCTTGTTCCCTTGTGTTATAAGTCTTTGCAGATTTTAGGATAGCTAAAGTTTAAGCACGATTGGAGTATGTTAACTAGGGTGATGACTTTTTTACAACCTCGTTTCCCTGTATCATAGTTAGATGAGATTTTTTTTTTGAAGATTAGATAAAATCTTACATATAAGGTGATTCGATAAAAAAAAACCTCACGCACAAAATGATTTAAAATTTTTATTTATCAGTATTTTGCGCAATTTTAAATTTTTTTTAAGTCACTGTAAGCATACATTTATGAGAGTTTATTACATTACATAACCTTTTGTTTCTCACTATTTTTCTTTAATTCTGAGAATTGAAAAAAAAATTGTCAACTTTTTTTCCAAAAATTCAAAATGAGATACCTTCACTTTATTGTAAATAAAAACGAAAGATGTTTATCGATTTCTATGATAAATGTCTCATTTTGTTCATAGGTTATGTGGCGTTTCGTGAAAGTTATGAGACGACAGTTTTTCCTGTTTTGGATTTTTAAAAAAAAAAATTATTTTTTCACAAAAATATTATTTCAAAGTGGTTTGTGTGTGACATTTTTCTATATTTAAATGCAATAAACATTATTTTAGTCATTAATGGGCAAAAGTTCAATCATTCGTGCAACAGAAAATAATTTTTGAGAAAAAAAATCATAAAGTCATCACCCTAATGTTAACCTATGCCGCTTGGGCTTAAAGTTTTTAAGCTTTTACATCCAAGTTTGGGGGACATAACTCAAGAACAGCAAGACCAATTTTGATGAAACTAAAATCCGAAATTTAAATTTCTTTCAATCTGTTCATATACGATTCCCTGCATAACCAACAGTACCGCAGTTACAAATAAATTTTTTTACAAAAAATTAAAAATGTGCCTAAAAAAATCTATTTAAAAAAAAAATAAAAATTCCAAAACCGAAATATTTGTCGTCTTATTACTTTTACGTAATGTCACATAACCTATAAACAAAATGACACATGGATGAGGAAAATCGATTATCGCGTTTTGCTTTTATTCACAATTAAGTGAATGTATCTCATTGTGTAAAATATAAGTTTTTTTTTCCATTCAGAATATGTGGGAGGTGGTCGTGTCCTTTGAGATAATTTGATATAATTCAACGCAGTTGTCTGTAATCTAACAGAGACAAATTGAAGCAAATTTGGTTCAATACTAACGACAATTTTGGAAAACATAATTGTTTTCAATTTCGGGATATATGCAAGGTGGATGTGTCCTTTAAGATAATTAGATAGAATTCAACATAGTTGTCAGTAATAAAAAAAGCACAATTTTAAAAAACATAAGTTTTTTGCATTTCAGGATATATTTGAGGTGAGTGTGTCCTTCGAGATAATTTGAGACAAATCGAGCTTAATTTGGTTCAACAACAATTTTAGAAAATTTAAGTTTTTTACACACAGTGTTGTTCAAGAGAGTTTGTCGATCGTAATGATTATTTATCAATTTGTGTTAGTGTATCAATCGATACTTTAGCTAAACGATCCGAAAAGATTTGTTTTATTAATTTGTGTTAGTGTATCATTCGAAACGATCAGAAAAGATTTTTTTATTGTTGATATTAATGGTCAATTCATTGTCACGCACTAGGATGACGTGTTCATGACGAGTTCATCTTTAGACCCCTTTGTGACGAATTGATGCAATCTGGTACATCATCAGATGTATATATATCGACAATTATGTCAAACATGTAAATGCGAAGTAAACAGATATCAGCCGAAAATGTCCAACATCAATTTGAATTTGACTGTTAATATTCAACATAAGAGTGGAGGATATTTTTCCCCACAATTCCCTCTTTACCTCAAAGCTCGCTTTTTCAAGGAGATTTGTTGTTAAACTATGCTTAGTAAAGCATAGTTTTTTTTTAGCCTGGCCATGCCAGTGTATTTTCATACAGTGTTGTTCAAGAGAGTTTGTCGATCGTAATTTTCAATTTCAGGATATATGGAAGGTGGGTGTGTCCTTTGTGATATTTTGATATAATTTAACGCAATTGTCAGTTATATATATCAAAAACAAATCGAGCTAAATTTGGTTCAATACCAACAACAATTTTGGAATATATAAGGTTTTTCCATTTCAGGGTATATGGAGGGTGGGTGTGTCCTTGGGCCGATTTTCACAAAACTACGTTGTTTTCTTTCCTATTTATAAAATCAATGTGTATTAAGTATTAGAGTATTCAATTAATCGGGTTTAGGTTTTGTTCGATTAAAAAATTAATCGATTTTGGGATTTTTAATTTGCTCGATTAATCGATTAAGGTTTTGAAATTGCTCGAATAAGTCGATTAATCGAATAAGTCGAATAACTCGAAATAACTCGTGAAAAATAAACAAATTTAATATAGGCGTTAAATTTTATTAATAAAAAACATAAAAATAATATTAAAACATAAAAACAAACGGAAAATAATAATTCATGTGAATTTTTTAAAATCAATTAAAGTGGTATTATAGAGTTTTGGAGGTCTCTATATAAAGAAAATGAAGATACACGTTAATTTGTAATAATATTTATTAATTAAAGAAGTTTGCTAATATTTAATTTATCAAAAGAAAATGATGGCCACAGCTGTGGTGATGTGTGTCTATATGCGCCACAAAGAAAAGTAAGCGTTTTGTTCATCAAACTTCGGCGCTAGTATTTGTTTGCGCCGTTGGCCCTTTTGCGTGCCGCCATCGGCTAGGCCAGGCCGATAAGCCACAGTATTACATTTATATAAAGAAAGAAGATTTTATTTAAAATAATTTTAATTGATTAATCGGTTTAAATTGTTCGATTATTAGTTAATCGAAATTTCCTATTTTTTCTTAATCGAAAAATTATTCGAAAAAAATTCTTTGGATTGGATACTCTATTAAGTATCCATTTTTTTTGATAACTCGTTTTATTTTTTCGTTAAATTTTTAATTTTATTTAATTTTATTTTATTTTATTTTATTTTATTTTATTTTATTTTATTTTATTTTATTTTATTTTATTTTATTTTATTTTATTTTATTTTATTTTATTTTATTTTATTTTATTTTATTTTATTTTATTTTATTTTATTTTATTTTATTTTATTTTATTTTATTTTATTTTATTTTATTTTATTTTATTTTATTTTATTTTACTTTACTTTATTTTATTTTATTTTATTTTATTTTATTTTATTTTATTTTATTTTATTTTATTTTATTTTATTTTATTTTATTTTATTTTATTTTATTTTATTTTATTTTATTTTATTTTATTTTATTTTATTTTATTTTATTTTATTTTATTTTATTTTATTTTATTTTATTTTATTTTATTTTATTTTATTTTATTTTATTTTATTTTATTTTATTTTATTTTATTTTATTTTATTTTATTTTATTTTATTTTATTTTATTTTATTTTATTTTATTTTATTTTATTTTATTTTATTTTATTTTATTTTATTTTATTTTATTTTATTTTATTTTATTTTATTTTATTTTATTTTATTTTATTTTATTTTATTTTATTTTATTTTATTTTATTTTATTTTATTTTATTTTATTTTATTTTATTTTATTTTATTTTATTTTATTTTATTTTATTTTATTTTATTTTATTTTATTTTATTTTATTTTATTTTATTTTATTTTATTTTATTTTATTTTATTTTATTTTATTTTATTTTATTTTATTTTATTTTATTTTATTTTATTTTATTTTATTTTATTTTATTTTATTTTATTTTATTTTATTTTATTTTATTTTATTTTATTTTATTTTATTTTATTTTATTTTATTTTATTTTATTTTATTTTATTTTATTTTATTTTATTTTATTTTATTTTATTTTATTTTATTTTATTTTATTTTATTTTATTTTATTTTATTTTATTTTATTTTATTTTATTTTATTTTATTTTATTTTATTTTATTTTATTTTATTCTATTCTATTCTATTTTATTTTATTTTATTTTATTTTATGTTGGTTGGTTGGTATGCAGGCATCTCCTTCTTCAAAGGAGAACACTTAGGTCCCTATGGACCCATTGTGACACCCGTTGGGCATTTGTGCCATCCCTTCAACCTATGCTATCAGCGCGTGTGCTGACTGATCGCGTTGCCAGTTGTCGATTGGGAATCCGGAGTTTCGATCCAATCCGTCCAGTTGATAATTTTTCAAAAGTTGTTAATCCTTCCGATGTCCAACGATGCAAGTTCTTCTACACCATTTAAAAAGGGTTTCCCCAGGGTTTCCAGTCTCCTTCTGTATAGCGCTGGGCAATCACAAATAATGTGGTCGGTGGATGGTTCACTGCTACTGTTTCCGCAGTAGTAGCATTCGCTTTTCGTTGCGAATCCCATTCTTTTCGCATGCTTGCCTATGGGTCCATGTCCCGTCAGGAAGGCAATAATCTTCCTTATCTGGTCCCTCTCAAGACTTACCAGGTACGATGCACGTTTCGCGTTGTATTCTGGCCAAGTCATTTTGGCCTTTCTACAGGTTTCTTCATTCTTCCATCTGTCGTTTGCAATTCTAGACGTTAGATTTTCAATGGTACTTTTACAGGTGAATATAGGGCGAAGTGCTACGTGTTCAACGTCGCTTTCCAGCAGGGCTGAGCCCTGTCTGGCCTCTTCATCCGCTCTGCAGTTGCCCTCGATTCCGCTGTGTCCGGGAATCCACGTAACCAGAACTCTGCTGTTCCTGGATATCTCGTTAAGAGATTTCCGGCAGGCACTGACCACTTTCGATTTGATGTCACAGGACTTCAACGAGTTTACCGCCGCTAGACTATCCGTGAACAGGAGAATATCCTCCTGTGATATCTTCCTCACGTTGATCACGTCCGCGGCTCGTTTAATAGCAAGTATTTCCGCTTGGAAAACGCTGCAGAAATCTGGAATTCTTGATCTTATATTTAGGCCCAGATCCGCGGAGTAGATACCGTAGCCGACCTCGTCATCCAGTTTGGACCCATCGGTAAATATGTTCATTGGTCCATACATTGCGTTCTCATTCTCTGCCCACTCCTTTCTGGAGGGCGTTCTAGTTCCGTATAGAACGTTTGATTTCCGTGTGTTTAGCACGTAGTCAGTTTCGAGTGAGATGTTGATGTGGTTCAGGATCTTTGAATGTCCGATGGAACGATCCCAATGATCAATCTCGTTTAGTCGAATAGCCGATTTGAGAGCAGAGCATTTGCAGCTCAGATCAGGTGGTAGTAGATTGAGTATCGTGTAGAGAGCCTTAGAGGGGGTCGATCTCATACATCCGGTTATCAGGAGACAAGAGGACCGTTGAACACGATCCAGTTGTTTGAATTTGCTCTTCTTGTCGAGCGCGTACCACCAAACTATAGAGCCGTATTGTAGTATTGGCTTCACTATAGCATTGTAAATCCAGAGTGTTACCTTGGGTTTAAATCCCCATGTTTTCCCGATAGCTTTACGACATGTATATAAAGCTATGAGTGCTTTGCTGGATCTGCTTTCGATATTCTGTCTCCAATTAAGCTTCCTGTCTAATATAAGGCCCAGGTAGTTCGCCGTATCGGAGAAGTTGAGTTGTTTGTTGCCCAGATAGATGTTGGATGTAGCGGGCGATTTCTGTTTCCGACTGAAAAGTACCAGTTCTGTTTTGTCCGGGTTCGCATTGAGCCCTCTACTGGCACACCAGTTTGCCAGGATGTTGATATAGTCCTGCATCCTTTGTTCGAGACAAGATAAACTTCCCCCAGAGACGCAGAGTGCTATATCGTCTGCATACGCTACTACTGTACATCCTTCCGACTCCAACCGTTTGAGAACGTCGTTGACGGCAAAATTCCATAATAGCGGCGATAATACTCCCCCTTGAGGGGTGCCTCTAGTCACTCTTCTAGTGAGGGTGTGATTTCCCAGCTTTGAGGTAATAGTTCTCTTTAATAGCATGTTGCGAATCAGCTTGCTAATATGTGAGTTGATATTTAGGCTGTTGAGCTCTGTCATGATGCAGAGGGGTTCGATGTTGTTGAAAGCTCCCTCTATGTCCATAAAGGCAACCAGAGAAAATTCTTTCTTGTCCAGCGATTTCTCTATGGGATACAATAGTGCATGGAGTGCGGATTCTGTCGATTTCCCCTTTGTGTAAGCATGCTGAGCATTGGAAAGGAGATCCGGGCCAATTGAATTTTTGATGGTGTCGTCCATGATTCGCTCAAGGGTTTTCAAAAGGAATGAAGTAAGATATATAGGTCTGAAGTCCTTCGCTTTGGGGTGTGATGGCTTTCCCGCCTTTGGGATGAAGACCACCTTTGCCGTTCTCCATCGTATTGGTAGGTAGGATAATTTCACACAGCCGTTAAAAATAGCCTCCAGCCATGGCAATAGTATCTCCAGTGACTGTTGAAGTTCGGCGGGTATGATGTCGTCCGGACCGGGTGATTTGTAGGGATCAAAGTCGTTGATGGCGTCTTTGATCATGTTCCTTTCAATTACCGGTATTCTGTCGCATAAGTCGGTAGGTGCGACGGTTATGGAGTTGGACTCTCCCCTGGGGAAGTGGGTATCCGATAGGATTTCCAAGGTTTCCTTTGAGGATTCAGTCCAGGTACCATCATTTTTCATTATGTATGCCGGGGCGCTGGTTGTCGAGGATAATACTTTCCTAAGTCTACTTACCTCTGCGGTTTTTTCGACATCGTTGGTGTATGTCCTCCATGAAGATCTTTTCGCCTTCTTTAGTAGTTTCTTGAAGAGTCTTAGATTCTCCTTGTACTCCTCCCATTGGCCTGTTCTCTTGGCCTTGTTGAAGGATTTTCTGGTGGAAGCACGGGATCTAGAGATATCGTCGTTCCACCATGGAGGCTTCTGCTTTTTCCCATCTTTTCGTCTTGGGCAGGATTTCCTGGTGCATAAGGCCAAGGCTTTTGTAACTTTACCTACCATGCTGTCCAACTTTTGTGGGCTGTCAATGGTGAGATCAGTTGTATTCGGTAGGAGTCTTGCAAGGTGTTCCCTGTAGACGTCCCATTTCATCCGTCTCTTGTTGAAGGTTACTATCGGCTTCGTTATTTGAGCAGATATTTCAAAGGAAATGTATTGGTGGTCGGAGAAGGAGTGAACATCCTCCACCCGCCAGTTTGATATCAAGTCGTTTTTGGCATTAGAAATTGTCAGGTCTATGACCTGCTCAGTGATCGAGTTAATAAAGGTGGGCGTATCTCCCTGGTTATGCACTACTAAGTTCCTACTTAGAATATAATCAAAGAGTAACTCACCTCGTTTGTTGATCGTTTTACCTCCCCACAGCGTGTGGTGTGCGTTTGCATCCATTCCGACAATGAGGGTGGTCTTGTTGTGTTCCGCCGTTAGTACTGCTTTCTTCAGTTCCTCTGATGGGGGGTTTTGGTCTTCGTAAGGAAGATATGCCGAAGCTATCCATAGGGTTGATTGTTTCATTTCTAAACCTATAATTGTAAGATCTTCGTTACCGAAAGTATTTAGCAGGAATGCGTCAAGCTGTTTCCGTACTAGGATACACGCTCGTATTTTAGCATTTACCTTACCTTGGTAGAGTCTATAATTTTTGTGGTTTAATCCACAGACTCTGTTTTGATTTATCCAGGGCTCCTGGATGAGAAGTACGTCCTCCTGGAGCTCGGAGAGACGTACCTGAAGTGCTGCTGAAGCACTCTTAGAGTGGTGGAGGTTTATCTGTACCACCCGAAGAATGCTCAATGACGGTGTTGTTGGCGTCGTCGTCATCGCTCATCAGTAGGTCATCCTCATCGGCCTCCTGGAAAAGCCCTCCTAAGCTGACCATGGTAGATGCCATGGATTCAGCATCTGAGCAGTGCTCTTCATCTGCCGGATTGTTGCTTGGCGCTGCGAGGTTGTCCTCAGCGGGAGCTGCGGTTATTGGTGTCGGAGCGACGGATGGTGCTGTAGCTGCGGGAGTTACAGTTGTTGATGTAGCTGCGGGAGTTGCAGTTATTGGTGTCAGAGCGACAGATGGTGCTGTAGCTGTGGGTGGCACGTCTGCGGTTACAGTCTGTGTGGCATGTTTTGTTTTATATATCCACATCATTGTTTCGGTGAAGCCGCAGAATATTAGGTTGTTCATTTCCTTTATTAGGTCACTGCTTTCATCGGTGATGAGGAGGGTGACGTGAACGAAGGTGTCCCGTGATTCCGATACCTTCAAGATTTTCCAGTTTTCCACATCGAGGCTGGGGTTGGAAATTTGCAGAAGCTCAAGGATTGCCTTTCGGTTACTAGCCATTATATCTGGGATTTTTATACGACCTCTAGGCCTGTTGGGGATATCGCACTGCTCTACCAGACAGAGTTTAGCCCCTGGCCATACTTCGCCAATGACCGTTAGAGCCTTTTCGAATAACTCTAACGAGCGTTGGTCGTGGAATGCCATGAGCTTTACTCTGTTCAGATGCCAGCCTGCGTCAGTACATCTTGCTGGAGTGCCAGGATTGTCCCTTATTACACTAGCGTACGCAACAAGCAGCTTAGCGTTAGCTTTCCTCCAGTTCTCAAACGAGATGCTACCGCTGGGATGTGAGTTGTCTACGACGGCGCGTGTGAGACTGTTCCTGGCTATGTCGCTGTACCGGACTCTTTCTTGGATCTTTGATCTTTTATGTGAACTGGCAATGCCAGGCTCATCAGCGGATCGCTGACGTTTTATGTTAGCAGTCCCTTGTGGGGTCTGAGATTGGTTCAGTAGGTTTTTGGCCTTTTGAACCAATTGGTTTTGCTCCGTGGATCTTTGAACCTCAGGGATTTTGCCAACAGTTGAAAGGATGTAGTTGGCCCTTCGACGGTCACGGTAGCGTCGATCATGAGGTCGTACCCGTTTAGCTGGCTTGCCAGCGCGAGGTGGGGAGGCATTGCCCGGCGTCGGCTTGCTGGTCCCCGATGTAGATGCTGCCGTGTCCCCATTAGGGGGGGCTTCTTCTGCCGCGTTCTTCCTGAAGAAGGAAGATAGGGTACTAGTATTGGGCCTCTTGGCTTCTTGTGACAATTTAGTCGAGCCGAGAGGTCTGCCTCTTTTCGAGGGAGTTGGGGTGGAGGGTCCGTTACCAGACTTCTCCGAAGTTGTTGTTTGTTGTGGTTTTGTTTGTTTAGTTTGTGTATTTGAGTTCATGTTTATGGTTCGGTCCTTAGGCCGCCGTAGAAGCCGTCGGGACCTAATGAGATGAAGAGGGACAAAAACGGTCACTTACGCCAGAGCCCTTTAGCGCAAGAAGGCATTGGATTGAAACAGGTGTGCGCCCTCACCTGAGTTTGACATAGTAACGACTAATATGTAACCCCTATAGCCATACATCCCTCGGCCTATGCAGCCCACCTTGGATTGGGGGGTTTTGTTTAAAGAGAGTCTCTTTCTCTCCCGCAGAAACGCACTTTCCACCGTCCCAAAATTGAGGCCAATGCCAGAGACATGACCGTAACATTAAC